>APFE031621194.1:0-42476 GCA_000404065.3 Pinus taeda
ACAGGGCCTTTAGGAGATCACGGGAGTTGGAGTATCTGGATCAGCCAGACCCTCAGCAGCAGTTGAGTCAGTCACAGGGATCCAGTGGGCAGGGATTAGGAGAATCAGGAGGTACATCTATGAGGATGTCAGGTCCATCAGTGAGCAGTGGCTCATCGAGCCAACGAGTGGTGCTCCGAGCAGGTCACAGAGCAGTTCACTAGGGAGTCCACTGATGGACAGTTCACACGGTACCACAGCTTCTACAGGTTCATGTGCAGGCAGGAGGACAGCATACAGACAGTCAAGAGTTCAGGCTACTGATGGTGATGAGGAGGAGGAGTTTCATTCTCCTATGGGAGAAGCATGCTCAGGGAAGAGGAAGCCCAAGTGGCTTCAGGACACCTTGAGAGATGCCACATCTGTTGCTGAGCCGAAGAGGCCGGTTAGAGAGAGTAGACCACCTGAGAGATTTTGTAGCTATATGGCGATGGTTACCAGCATCCTTGACTCTGAGCCTTCTAGCTATGAGGAGGCGGCTAGCCAGCAGGTCTGGAGAGAGGCCATGTAGGAGGAGTATTCTTCTATCATGAAGAATGATGTTTGGGAGGTGGTGCCGAGGCCTGAGGGCAAATCTGTGGTTACTTCCAGATGGCTTTACAAGGTAAAGCATGCTGCAGATGGCAGCATTGAGAAATTCAAAGCGAGGTTTGTGGCTAGAGGGTTCTCCCAGGTAGAGGGAGTTGATTATGAGAAGACCTTCGCTCCCGTGGCTCGATATACTTCGATTCGCTCCATTATATCGATAGCAGCAGAGATGGGTTGGAAGATCCACCAGATGGATGTGAAGACCGCATTTCTCAATGGCTTCATACAAGAGGAGGTGTACATTGAGTAGCCACAAGGCTTTGAGGTGCATGGGAAGGAGTCCCATGTGTGCAGACTGAAGAAGGCCCTTTATGGCCTGAAGCAAGCTCCCAGAGCTTGGTACTCCAGGATAGACACTTATTTGCAGGGGATGGGTTTCACAAAGAGTGAGGCAGATCCGAACCTTTACTTTATTGTGATAGGTGAGGAGCCTCTCATTCTGGTGCTGTATGTGGATGACTTGGTCATTACAGGTGCAGAGAGACTCATAGAGCACTCCAAGTCATTTGGGAAAATCACAAATTTGATCTTTCCCCGGGGAACTGACAAAGTGTAGCGACCTGTACATCATCTCAATGTGATGGAGCCTCCTTTCTCATCGCCTTATGATATCCTAGATAAGGCAGTATCTGATGTCTATCTACTAGAGCAATCATTGAATACGGTGTCCTCAATAATCGAATCCCACCTCTAGTTGTCACAGAGAATCATAGTGGTATTCATCATGTGTACTCACTGAAGGGTTTCCACAACCAGGCAACTTCATACGAGGTCATACTCGTAGTTATGTATTTGGTCTCGGCAGTACTTATAAAAACCAACTTCTTCTTCCTGCTCATCCATGATATCAAAGTAGAATCGAAAGAGAACCAGCACTGAAAAGTTCTCTAGTGATCCTCCACACTGACTGCATAGTCAACATTCGAATAATCATGCAATTTTCACATTTCCGGCAATGTATCTCAATCCATGAGAGATTGTGCCCCGAAGATATCTCAAAAGATTCTTGGCATCAATCTAGTGAGCCTCAACCAAATATGAGCTCACCATGCTAACTGCAAAACATATGTCTGGAATCCAACTCCCTCTTACTTCTGCAAATGAGAGGGTTTGCACCTGTCAGAAATAGTTCATCCGCATAAGGTGTCGGTATGAGAGGTCTATCATCCACAACCTTCGGGTAATGGTTTGGATTGGTTTCACTCCTAGTGAATCTCAACTTCATCAAACAACTATCAGTCCTCTCATACTATGCCTAGGGTGTTTTGCTTCAAGCCACAGAGGAATTCCTTCCACCTATATACATGAGATTCCATGTTCATGAATCTCAAACTCCACGAGTTCTTCCAAACCTATGGACCTGCTACATGAGGGGAATGGTCCCCTTGTAAGATTTTCCTTCGGTACATCTCAGACATGTACCTTCATGCTCTTTTTGAATTCAGGCATCCTGGTCACCATCTGACTCAGAGACCTCCGGTGTTGAGTCAATGGACATGGTCCCTAGTGGACTTGATACAACCTTGAACTCTAAAACATCTTTGAACAAAATCTATTTTCAAACACGTACCTTTCCATCAATGAGTGCCACCCTAAAACCTTTGACTTCCATTTCCGAGATGGACACCATGTTCTTCTTGCGATCAGGTACTTAAAAGAGATTCTAGGGTTCCTTGTTTTCTTTGAAGAGTCGACCATTTCCTTGATGACCTGCATTCCTTATCATTCCTCTAATCATTAAAGATGTCCCTGGAATGATTATTATTTGTATCAAGAGATGTGTCCCTGTCCTAGGGATACTCCTTTGCATGATAGCCAAACTTATTACAACCAAGGCATCTGCCTTTCCTTCCACCCTTAGATTTGAACTTCCCAATGAAGTGATCTTTAGATGGGCCATCAAAAACTTTTGGTACACCATTCTGATAATATTCTCTGCTTCAACTTCACCCTTTATGAACTTAGAAGATAGATGTGGAACCCATTCATCCTTGTCCCTATTATCTTTGGTGATTGTTCTTTCACTCTTGCTTGGGCATTGTCTTCACCTCAACTCTGATACCACGTTAAGTTTAGGTATGTTCTATGCTAGAGCAATTTATTTAAATTTTCACAGTTAGCAATCACATCAGCATTAAGTTAAACTATAGATAGAACATAAATATAAATTGCAAAAGACAAGTCAAGACAAGAGGACACAAGATGTGGCACTAGCCAGGGACAAACCCCACAATGTGGGGAAACCCTTGATTAATTCTTCTTTTATGTTCTTCAAATTTCAATAGAGAAAGAGAGAGAGAGAGAGATAGTACATTTATAAAGGAATTCAACACTTTGACTTATCTAGATCTAGCATAGATCATTTCGTATATCGATGAGATCAGTTGAATACATTCTGCTTCAACGGATTCTCCAAGGTGACTCCTTCACCTATCATCGTGTTGCATCTGGTTCTCTTGTTGTACCACTGCATACTGCACCATGCTGCACTAATCATGTTGCCCATGTCCATGATCTTATTCATCATCTTGCTACCTTTTATGCTGCATTTTCCATCACCATGCAGCCCTATGATTGAGCTACTCTCATCTGCTCTTATCATCATTTTGTTGCCCATGCCCATCATGATCTGAGATTAATCATCCTTATCATTCTCAATACGTTGAGACTATAACCATCATTGCTTATGATCCTTATCTAAGTGCATGACTGCGGCTACAGGAATTTACAATGGCTCCATACGTTGACTATAGTTATGACTGCGTATGAATATCTCTGTGCATAACATGAACATCGTATATATATGTCATATGAATAGCGTGTAAATATATAACATGAACATCGATGTATATGTCATGTGTATAACATGAACAGTGTTGAACAACATGTATATATATATGAACTGCATGTAAGGGTATCTTCATAACTGTGTATAGACCCTTTATTAACTGCGTGTTATGACTTTATGACTGTGGTTGTTCCAGGCATCACTTTGACTATCCATGAACTGCGTGTAATGATTCCATATGACAATAGATCCAAATTAGGGCATCATGTTGAATGATCTGCGTGTTATGACTTTATGACTACGATTGTTCCAGGCATCACATTGATTGTCCATGAACTGCGTGTAATGATTCTGTATGACAATGGATCCAAATTAGGGCATCACGTTGAATGATCTGCGTGTTATGACTTTATGACTATGGTTGTTCCAAGCATCACGTTGACTGTCTTCATGAACTGCGTGTAATGATTCCATATGAAAATGGATCCAAATTAGTGCATCATGTTGAATGATTTGCGTGTTATGACTTCATGACTGCAGTTGTTCCAGGTATCACGTTGATTGTCTTCATGTGGATAGTGTCTTCATGACAGCGTATTCTTCATGTTGTGCGTATATATTGTTGTCCCATTACAGCATAAGAAATGTTGTGCGTAACTGCGGCTAGGTATCTATATGACAATGACTGCATTCAGATGTGTTAGAGCTTCTTGAACAATGTGTAGGCTAGGGCACCATCTGCGTATAAGATAGGGAAAGCTAGTGCATAATACTTGGCCCAATGTATTCTTTTTGTTCTCTTCTTCTCCAAAAACCCAAGACGTGGAGAGGAGATCACTTCAAGAATACATGTGTAAAATGACTTCAAGTTCTCACCAATTTATAAAAACGTGGATGATGAATAGACACGTCTATTGGGCTTCTGAGCCTACTCAAGTTGTTGGTTGGCTTGTAATAATTCCATAATCAAAATAAATTCATATCTCCATAAATACTTTTTGGAATCGGATGATCTTTAGATCAATCCTACACTTCTCAATGAGAGGGATCCAATAAAAATATCAATTGCCATAAATAAGCTGACCCACATGGAGTTTGGCCCTAGTTGCCAATTTTAACAAATTAGTTCCAAACTGTTTGAGGAGCTAATAGTGAGTTAACAGTCAGTTGATGCATTGATGCACTCAACTAGTGCTACTCCAGTTAACTGAAGATTCCCTCATCAGAAACTCATGCATGTCTACATAGAGAAAGACCCAGTTGAGATTAATGTTCAAGGATAGTGTACTATCAGTTGCATGTGTTTTCTCATGGAGAAAACTCATGCATGTAGTCAAGGATTCATCCTTGAGGATTGTGCAGTTTTGAAGGCTTGTTTTTCCACTTGGTAATAGGCTAATCATCCACAAGGAACAACGCAAGGAAATAGGAGCTTGGAGAGCAGAGAGGAAGGATGGAGAGAAGCCAAGATTGCCTATGAGCATCTGTAAGGATTGTACTGAGATCTGGCTAGCTGTGAGAGCTAAGACTTTGTATAATTCCTATGTATTTCCACCATGTATGATAATACAATAGTGTGGCGTTTCTAGCTGAGGATTTCCCCAAAGTATTTTCATGTGTATTGTGCCATTGATTATTCTTCTTCTGGTTATATTGTTCAACTCAATCTTTAAGCTTCCATAAATTTATAATAGAAGTAGGTTATACTATTATGCTGTGATTTATATTGCATTATCAGGTTAAACTATCAACAGATTTTCTACATGGTATCAGAGTCGTGAACAGTATACTAAGAAGAGAATTCGAAGTTTGAAGTTCAGGGTTGCAGGTGCAAATCGAATTCATATCATACTTCAAGGTTGGCCAATGGTGTTCTATAGCTTGAGACTTGATTATGCCTTGGAAGGTAGCTCGAATTACATAGCATGGAAAGATAGAATGGAGGCTGTATTAGAAGACAATGGCTTGAAGGAATTCATTGATCAAGAAATCCCACATCCAACTTCAACTAATGCACAAGAGTTGGCTGAGAGGAAGAAGTGTGTGGCGAAGGTGAGACGGATCATCCTTGAGGGAGTTGGAGACCATATTGTCTCGAGTTTCCATCAGAATGATACTCCATTTTCAATGTGGAAGACATTGAAGGACCTCTAGCAGAACAATAGCAAGTAGAGGAAATTGGTGCTAAAGGATATGCTTTGAAGAATCAAGATGGAGAAGGGCGATACTATTTCCACATATCTGAACAAGCTCAACCCCTGCAGAGATGAGCTTGTAAGTGTGGGAATAACTACTTCCGATGATGATATGGTGAGCCTCACTCTCCTTGGCCTTCCAAAGAGTTGGAATAGCTACCAGGACTTTTTGAATGGAAGGGAGAAACTACTAGATTGGGAACGAATGTGGTTGGATCTTATGCAGGAGGAGATTAGGAGGAGCACACGAGATGGTTCTTCATCCAAGAATGATGATGAAGAAAATCTAGCCTTAGCAAGTAAGTCAAGGAAAGGGAAGGGGAAGGCTTCCCATTTCAAATCAAATTCTTCTCATGGAGGGAAGAAGGGTGACATGTCTAAAGCAAGATTCTTTAATTATCACAAGATGGGACATTATGCGACTAATTTCCCATCGAAGAAGTCCAAGAAGGGATACGCGGAAGGTGAGGCATTAGTCTCTCAGTTCAAAATGGACTTTACCCTCATCACATGCATGGTGTCATCGATGATGGGTTGTGTCTGGTATCTTGACAATGGAGCCTCATTCCACATGACTGGTGATAAAAATGTATTTAGTTCCTTGGAGGAGAAAGACCTCAAGATGCGCATAGAGATGGGTGACGATGGAAGGTATAGTGTTTCAGGAGTGGGCATGGTTGCTTTTCAGAGGGAGCATGGAGCTCCTCTCACATTGACAGATGTGATGTGTGTGCCTGGACTGAAGAAGAACTTGGTATTGGTCGCGATGTTGGAGGACAAAGGCTACGATGTTGTCTTCAGTAAAGGAAAGGCGTTCTTAAGACACATAGCCATGGGTAAGACCAAGAGGATAGGGATTTCGGTGAAGAATCTCTATAAACTAGAGGTAGATGATTATCCAGCATTGAGTACGAAAGAAGAATTAGTGCAAAGCCAACACATTGGCGAGTTGTGGCACAAGCAGTTGGGCCATTTGCATCATGGGGATTTGAAGATAATGCAAAAAATATCTACAAAACTTCCCAAAGGTAAACTTGAGCAAGTTGACACATGCAAAGGTTGTACCTTCAGAAAGTACACCAAGTCTTCCTTTCATGATTGAGATAGTCAAGCATAGGCTATCTTAGAGCGATTTCATACTGATTTGTGTGGACCATTCTCGATGACTTCCACAACAAAGAAAAGGTATTATGTGATTTTCATTGATGACTATTCTCGTAAATGTTGGATTTATTTCATGCAGAAGAAGGACCAAACTTTCACAAAGTATTGTGAGTTCAAAGCTTTGGTCAAGAAAGAGTCAAGGAAAAAGATCAAGGCCTTGAGAAGCGACAACAATGGAGAATATATCTCTTAAGAGCTTAAGGACTTCTGTGTAGGGGAATGAATTAAACGAGAGTTGATGGCACCTCATAACCCACAGTAGAATGGGGTGGCTCAGAGGAAGAACAAAACTATTGTAGGGGAAACACAGGGAATGCTGCATGACCAAGGCCTACCACTTCACTTGTGGGCTGAGGCATGCAACACAATGGTCTATTTGCAGAATAGAAGCCCACATCACATACTTGGGATGAAGACACCAGAGGAATATTTCTCTGGTAAGAGACCATATGTGGGTCACTTCAAGATCTTTGGCTCATTGGTATATTTCCATGTGACAAAGGATGCATGGAAGAAGCTTCAAATGATAACAAAGTTAGGGATATTTATGGGGTACACTGATACACCTCACAAATATTGGGTGGTACTTGCCTACCAGTCAAAGGAGAGTGGTTCGCAGAGATCTCAAGTTTGATGAGTAGAATGCCATGCGAGTTTCCCTTGAGAGGGAGCTCCAACTATATGTTGTGGAGGAACTGTTGGTTCTTAAGGAGGAGGAGCCTCAGACTGATGCGGAGTAGCCGCATGCAAAGGTTATAGGAGTGGACAGATCCACTCAAGCAGATTCTTCCAGAGATGGACAGAAGCACACAAGAGAAGCTGATAGATTGTTGGAGGATGCCAGAGAGAATGTGGGAGCACCATTTTCTTAGCGCAGATAGAGGAGGTCACCCGAGAGGTACACTAGATACATGGCCCTTGCTGGGGAATGTGTTGAGACTGAGCCATCTTCCTTTGAGGAAGTAGTGTAGCAGCTGATTAGGGTTGATGCTATGGTGGAGGAGTATGAATCCATAGTTCGTAACAGTGTTTGGGACATGGTTCCGAGACCCTAGAACAAGTCAGTTGTGAGTTCGCGTTGGCTTTACAAGGTAAAACAAGCTGTTGATGGTAGTGTGGAGAAGCATAAGGTAAGCTTTGTTGTCTGTGGCATTTCATAGGCTGAGGGGATTGACTATGATGAGATTTTTTCTCCTGTCGCAAGGTACTCATTTATCATATCTATGTTGGCACTATCGGCACAGATGAGTTGAAAGATCCATCATATGGATGTGAAGACTACATTCGTCAATGGCTAGATTGAGGAAGAGGTGTACATAGAGCAGTCGGAAGGTTTTGAGACCTTCGATTGTGAGTCGCATGTGTGCCAACTCAAGAGAGCATTGTACAGGCTAAAGCAAGCACCTCGTGCTTGGTACACCAGTATAGACAACTACTTCACGGGTTGGGCATCACAAAGAGTGAAGCAGATGTGAACCTGTACCACATCGTGGTGAAAGGTAAGTTGTTGATCATCGTACTTTATATTGATGATATCATATTGACTGGTGATGATCACTTGATTGTGTCTTGTAAGGAGGACCTTGCAAGAGAATTCGAGATGAAAGATAGGGGTCTCATGCATTACTTCCTTGGCATGGAAGTGTGGTAGAAGGATGAGGAGTTGTTTGTGTCTTAGGGCAGGTATACCAACGAGGTACTCAGGAGATTCCACATGGAGAAGTGCAAGCCCATGTAGACTCCTATAGTAGGTAATTGAAGTAAGTAGGTTGCTACTTCAAGGGAAGTGGTAGAGGCTACTGTGTACAGGTAGCTTGTGGGTTCACTGGTGTACTTAGTGAACACACGACCAAATTTGTGCTATGTGGTGAACTAGCTGATTCAAGCGATGGTTCAACCTACCAAGATGTTTTGGAAGGCGGAAAATCATGTATTGAGATACCTCAGATGCACATATCAGTATGGATTATGGTATAGACAGACAGAGGGAGTGAAGATACAGGCCTTCACTGGTGCAAATTGGGCATGGAGTCCATCAGATTGGAAGAGCACATTAAGAGGGATTTTCAACCATGGGTTGGTGGTAGTTTCTTGGTAAAATAGGAAATAGAGGTCGGTTGCACTCAGCTCGAAAGAGACATAATACATGGCTGTAAGTCAGGCAGCATGTGAGGCCATCTGGATGCGCAAAATCCTAGTTGGTTTGTTTGATCAGAGGATGGATCCAATTGTGATCTATTGTGATAATTAGAGTTGTATCAAATTATTTGAGAATCCAGTGTTTCATGATAGGTCCAAGCACATCGACATCCAGTATCATCATCTCAGGGACTGTGTAGCGAGAAGGATCATGTTGTTGTAATATATTTTATAAGAGGACTAAGATGATGACATTTTGACAAAGGCATTGTCAAAGTGTAAATTCGAGTTCCATAGAGATAGGATCAGGGTGGAAGATAATCCCTTTCTTGTTGAGAGGGAGTGTTGAAATATGGCAACAAGAATATTCCAATTTAATTTGTCCTCGAATTAAATTGTGAATTAAAATTGAATTTAGTCTTAAGAACTCCTTGGAAATAATTAATTTATTTATTTTAAATTAATTAGTTGGAGAAATTCAAGTTAGAAGTCTTTCTGAAGTCATGCAAGAATTATTCCTTAAATTAAGGAGATAAGATTGAGTTATATTTGTGTTGTAATTAGTTAACTCAGTTTACTGAGTTAAGTCTAGTTAAATTAGTTCCAAACTGTTTGAGGAACTAATAGTGAGTTAACAGTTAGTTGATGCATTAATGCACTCAACTAGTGCTACTCCGGTTAACTGTAGATTCCCTCATCAAAAATTAATGCATGTCTATTATGAGAAAGACCCAGTTGAGATTAATGTTCAAGGATAGTGTACTATCAATTGCATGTGTTTTCTCATGGAGAAAACTCATGCATGCAGTCAAGGACTCATCCTTGAGGATTGCACAGTTTTGAAGGCTTGTTTTTCCACTTGGTAACAAGTTAATCATCCATAAGGAATAGCGCAAGGAAATAGGAACTTGGAGGGCAGAGAGGAAGGCTAGAGAGAAGCCAAGATTGCTTGTGAGCATCTGTGAGGATTTTACTGAGAGTTGGCTGGATGTGAGAGCTAAGGATTTGTATAATTCCTATGTATTTCCACCATGTATGATAATACAATAGTGTGGTGTTTTTAGCTGAGGCTTTCCCCAAATTATTTTCATGTGTATTGTGCCATTGATTCTTCTTCTTCTGGTTATATTGTTTAGCTCGATCTTTAAGCTTCTGAAAATTGATAGTAGAAGTAGGTTATAGTATTCTTCTTTGATTTATATTTCATTATTAGGTTAACCTACCAACATATTTTCTACACTTTTTTTTGCAAAATTCTTCTATTTGCCAAAGCAGAAAAAACGCAATATCTTCCTCATACAAGCTCCGTTTTGAGTGAAACAAGTTCTGTTGGGATCGTATCACCGAGATGGACGTGGTCATTTAGGTTTTGAGTGATTTTGAGAACTTTGATTTTTGAGCTAAATACGGATCACCTGATGAAGGTTAGAGCTTCTCAATGAGAAAAGAGATAAGTTATTCACTTGCAGGTTGAGGTCAGATTGAGGTGGCAACTGTAATACATCTCTATTCATTAGATTAATGTAAGCATGCATTGGGGTTTTTAGTAGATTACATTCCCCTAGAAAAAAAATTGTGTGCATGTGTGTTATTTCTCATTTCATGTTTGTGATTGATATTCTAATTTGTGAATTTATTTCTGCAAAGCAGTAGAGTAGGTTTGTGTCTTGTAATTTGGATTAAAACTTCATGAGAAGTTGAAATCTACACCATAATTTCTACAATGTAGTTAAGGCATAAATGAAACACATCTTACAACTAATAGTCACCTTTGTGGGTAAAACAAAAGCAGAGGAAAATTGTCGAGCACCTTAAAGCATGATAAAAAATACATGTAAAACTCCATATGCCTTAAAGGCACAACAAATGGTGCATATGACTAAAAAGGGAAAAAGACAACCCAATTAGTGCATAAAGGATTCGACCCAATTAGTGAACAAAGGATTTGACTTCTCTGATCACTTTGTGAATGAGGAGCTCAAAGAAACCCATACCATAATGAAGAGAGATCCCACACTTACAAAGAGTGTCTAACTCCATATTTTGCACCTAGATACATGTAGGAAGGAGATGTCTCTAAAAGAATGTAATAGGCCCGAGATAGACCAAGGAAAGTGATAAGCCCCAAAAATGGATAATTATATGGGCTCATTCAGCCTCCTAATTCGACTTAATCCACCATTCTCATTAGTTTATTGCATGTTTTTTATTATATTTATGCTAATAGAGTGAATTGGGTTAGTCATTATGCCAACAAGTCTAAAGTGTGCTTTATGCAGTCTTTTTAGTCAATTTGGAGACAAAATCAAAGGTTTAAATGAGCACTTGGCAGCCAAATTCGTGGAGAGGATTTGTAGGAATGTGTCCCCTTCATTTATGGGCCCTTACCTCAACTTCTCAACCATCAACTCGGAGTTCAAGGGCCACCAAATCGATTATCACAAGGGCAGTCGAGCAAGGGCCAGTAAAGTTGCTGTTAACTACAAGTTTTGGCAGCCGAGTCCCTAAAGTTTAGGAGGACTATTGGGGTCCTCAATTTGTATAAATAAGAAGACTTATGGCCTCATTTTAGTTAGTCATTTTAGTAGGCAAAAGTTAGCTAGTTTGTAGTTCGATTTTGGTCATTTTTAGGCAGTAGGTTAGCTCTGCATTTCAACACATTTTCAAGCTTTACCTTGTGGATAGTTTTTGGAATGTAACTATTATTTTGATCAATAAATATGAATCGAGCTTTGCACCAGCTCTAATCTCTCTTAGGAGGTTGTAGCTCTTGTGGTTGGGCCCATCTCAAGTGCCCATTACCTCCTTTGTTTACTTTCATGTGTTTTTGCTGCATTCTTAGCATAAAATTTGCTATTTAGATTCAAATCTTGTTTTGTTATTTGGGTTGCTTTTGATGATTAAAAAGGCTTTTCATGTTCATATTGATTTGGTAGGTTAATAACAGAGAATATCATCAGGAAAAGGCTATCAAGCACATCTGATCTCACCTCCCTCAGTGGGACCATGAGTTGGGACCAAGGTGTCCTTGCTACCACCAAACACACTGTTTTTGCTTCATCATGCAATTATTAGTGTTAGATTCTCATTTGCAGAAGTTGATAATAGTTTTCGTTACATGCTCAGGTTCATGATTGCTTAGTTCACATATCTATTTCACATGATTCCGTTGCAAATAAAATGTTGTTCATTTTCTTTGCTGCTATTTAGGTCAGATTAGATTAAAGTAGTTAGATCTCTTATTTTTCTAGTCTTTCTTCAATCAGTCTTGAGAAATAGTGTGAAGAGCATCTGTAATACCTCCCTATATATCCTTCCTCCATCATACCACCTGCTCCAACCCCTGATTCTAGATTCCCTCCCTTCATTCACCCCTTTTCCAATTTGACCTAATTCCCATATCTTTGTGCAACCTTGCTCCCTCCATCCTTGAACCGAATCCAATCACTCCTTAGCCTCATTCACGTCCTAGACCCCTTAACATCATTATCCAACCTCCATTTCCACTTTCCCACAATTTTTCCTCCATCAACCCTCCAAAATCCTCTTTTCGGAACATCCTGTAGAAAATTACAAAACATCCTGTAGAAATTCCAGAACATCCTGTAGAACCCCTGTAGACTTCTTGTAGAAGCTCACGAAAGTGATTTCTTGAGATTCGATCACTGTGAAACTCTAAGGAAGGGTGCTAGGGACCCCTTAGGCCCTCCTCTAACCTTCCCAACCTCTTGCAAGCATTTCCTTTCGCCAATCCACCTCTGCACAGTCAAAAACAGTTAAAGCACATGCACAATAATTCTGCCAACTTACTCAAAAATACAAAAAGATGTTTCTTTTCAAATTTCACTTCAGAAGTAGCTTGGTCACATGAATTTTACCTTTCTAAGAGTCAATGGCATTCCTTTCTATAGCTTTCATCATTTTTCTTGCACCAGTAGGGTTAGTGGGTAAAACTAGGGTTTGCTAGGGTTTGCATTTCCTTTCCGCTTTTCACTTCTTTCTGCAAGTAGATTAGCCTCCTTTGAGTTAGGTTTCATCCATCAGTTAAAAAGATTCTTCTAAGAGCTCATAGAATTTGGCTTAAACACCTAGCGGACTTATGTCAGCTGACCGAGTGACAGTCGCGGCAAGAGCTAGTACTTGTGCATACAGCACCGTCGCTTCCAAGTTTGTTACGAATTACCGGGTTGATAAAATTAAATAAGGGAGTCCCAGTAATTGCAGCATTATTGCTGTAATACTAGGGCCCACCATTCTTTTTGGCGTCGTTTCCAAGGAAGCATTAGAGTATTGGTGATTTTAGCTTTTCTTTTATTTTCTACTACAACCTTCTGCTAAGTAGTTTATTTCATTTCCATTCTGCAATTTCAGGTCCGCAAAAGTAGATTAGACATTTCCTGCATTCATTTCATTTCTGCAAGCGTATATTATCATTTCAATTCCATAATTTCAATTCTGCAAGTGTAGATTGGCATTTCAATTCTGCAAGCGTAGACTAGCATTTCATTCCTGCAATTTCATTTGAGCAAAATAGATTAGTCCTTTCCTGCTTTCGTTTCAATTCTGCATTTTCATTCCAGCAAGATAATTAGTTGCAGTTCAATCTATTTTAGTTTTGTAGGTACAAGCAGAGAAAAAGAAAAAATCGATAAAAAAGATTTCATTTCATGCCTTGTAGGAGTAGAGATAATTCAGAAAAATGATTGCACAACACCCCCACTGCTTCACACAACCAACCTTCTCTCTTCTTCAATGGTCGTGATTAAAGAACCCTTAGGTGGACAGTAAGACATATTTGAATAACCTCTAGGGGAGAAGAAGAAGAAAACATTCCTATGGAGCAAATGGCTACAAGCAGAAATGTTGGGAGCAGTACCTTATCCAAAAACAAATTTGCAAATCAGATGGAAGATTTCAAGAGCGAGGTGAGGCAGTTTCTTTCCATGTAACTAGATACCTTACAGATCCAAAGGAAGCAAGAGGAAGCCAAGAGGGCTTTGGCCATCTTTTGTCCTAGGTGCACTAGAAAGCATCGGAGGAATGAATGTCCAATGCACTCCCTAGAAGTGTGTTTCGTCTGTGAAGAATACCATCCTACGAATCATTGTCCTTCCTTGCTTGGACTTAAATATGCATATCAGAGAGCCAAAGGAGCCACTGAATCACTCTATTATATGAACCAAAGGAGGCCACATGGACCCATACCCTACCAGGTGGGAACTCAAGGGACATACCAAACCTATTACGACCCTTATCAAGCCACTTTCATGCCTTCTTGGGGTCCCCCTGCTCATCCTTCCTGGTTCACACCTCCTCCTTGTTCCTTCACAGATCCATATTATGCCCAACCAGCTGCTCATTCCTTTCACTTTTATGCTCAGCCACAACATCAGTGGAATGCACCTCATCAGGGGTGGAGGCCCCAGTACAAATCTCCTCTCGCTCATTTGCCTCCACCATCTGCCCAACCACAAACCCATCCACATCCATCTCAAATATACACCCCCACTCAACAACCCATACCACCATTTCCAAACCTGCACATTGGAGTAGCTCAACCTGATTGCAATGCTGAGGCACAACATGTCCAAACAACTCCTCTTGACCTCAATGATATTCACCATAGCTCAAGAAGTGTATTGCAAGAAAGATATTATATTGACATCATTGAAGGACCACATCCAGCAAAAGAAGATTCAAAAGAGGAGATCAAAGAACCATGGGTTGCACTTGATGAAGAGAAGACATCATAATCAAAGATCGAGAGTGCTCCTTCATGCTTACCATCAAATCCTTCATGTATTCCGGAGAAAAATCAACAAAAAGAGGAAGATGAGAAGGTCATGATAGAAGGTGACATGAAGAATGATCCAGATCAACAAAAGGACCAAGGATATTAGAGCTATATTGAGATATGGTTTCAGACGGTCACTAAGTTGTAGCAGTACTCTCTTCCTTAGCTATGCTTGATCCCTTCAAAGACAAATCATTTGGTCTCTGAAATCCAGATACCTGTCAAAGCATGCATTTCAAGCCTCCATGCAAAAAACTGCAGAATGCTTGGAAGCAAAAGTACATAGTGCTGAAATTTGTTTTTCCCTAACTTGAAAACTATGCATCCATTTGCAAAACCGCTTTACAGGGAGTTGTATAGGGGTGATGGAAACATGCTTGAGCAATTTCAGCCAATTCCGGCGCATGATTTCCAAGAAATCAGCCTCCATCACCTTCAGCCATTTTTGCATTTTCTCCATATCTGTGCATCTGTTTCAAAACTTGTTTCATGGGGAGATGCATATGGGTGATAGTAACCTACCCAAGCAGTTTCAGCCGATTCCAATGCATGGTTTCCGAGAAATTGACCCCTGTAATCTTCAGCCATTTTCCATTTTCTCGAAATCTGTGCATCCATTGATAACAATGTTTCTATGGGAGGTGCATAATGATGATAGAAACATGCTCAGAAAGTTTCAGATCGATCCGCTCTATCGTTTGGGAGCTATGGAGAAAACAAGTCATTGTCTTCTAAAAATTCAGCATTAGTAGCTTAAGGGTGCAGATCTGAGCGTGGAAACAAATTCCTGCAGCTTAGATCTAGCCAGAGGATACCTGCATAAGAACAATAGCCATGAATCAGCAATCAAGCCATCATGCAATCATAGAAACAAATGCATGTAGCAAAAGGAAAGGCCACAGCACCTCACAGCAACCACATTCGACTTCTAGGTACGTGACTAAACTTGTTCCTCTGATTGCATGAATGTAATTTGAAAACTGCATGAGCAATGAGATGGTTGTGATTGAAAAAATTGGTGGCCAGCTAACTGACCACCCTCATCAAGTTCAAACAACACTCGGTGGGTGAATACGACACGTGTGCTCAGCCATCTCAGGAGGAAATCTGGAAACAGGTAGTGGTGACTATTTAACCTTCAACGTAATTGATGGGAGTGATCACAGGTAGGAAACACGATGTTTCGTGATAGCACTGCTGTCTGCATGGGCCAGTGCATATTTTTACTACCTCATCTCCTCACCACGAATCACACCACAATTAAAAAAATGCTCAGCTGAAACTCACACCACATGTTGTTCATTTGCACTTGCAACGTCATCAAATGAAGTATGCATCCTTCACTTCCACAAAATGATTAACTAGTGTCCTCCACTGGGTTTTCTACCTGTCTTTGAGATTCTATTACGTATCGGGCTCACTCAGAGGTGCAGTGGCGTTCTACAGGAACCGGGGGCCTCTTCTACAGGAAGTATAGCACAACTTTCCAGAGCAGGGAAGCCTGGACTTTTCCACGTAGAATTTGGAGCTTGAAAAGAGGTAGGCTCAGGAAACTTCTCTACATATGATGTATTTATATAAGGTGGAGGATTAAAAACACAATATTAGGCTGAAAGAAAGGAAAGTGAAGCTTAAAAGACTGCCTGTGTTTTTTTCCTTCTTTGGGTTATACACAGTCTCTCCATTTTCCTGCTCTACATCCAAAATATGCCTTTTTCTTTCTCACATTCTTTTGAAAAAGGGATGCAACCATAGAAGCCAACCTATGAGAAACCAAATTTGCAAAACTGTCCACTCTCTGAAGCAAAACATTGTGTTATAAATATTCTTTGTTCTGTCAAAGGTATTGATTTTTCTCAAAAATAAAGAAGCAAATTCAAGTTGGAAACAGTTCGAAGAAAAAAATTGCAAATTGATGTCGTGAAAAAGAAGAACATGAGAAATTCCTGACTCCAGAAAGACAAACCTCAGCCATTTCTCTATTTCCGGTTTTGAAAGTGTGTTTCCTCCCTCCTCACCTGAACATTTCCAACAGTCACCACACATCATGATAGGGAGATTTTTAGAAATATGGCAAGGGAAGATGAGGAGGAAATAGAAAAAGAGGAAAAGACCAAAATGGAGAAAGAAGAATTTGAAACAAAGGAGGAAATCAAAATAGAAGATGAGAAGGAAGATCCATCATAGAAAAAAAAAAGACTAAAGCAGATGATCCAGGTGGATGTTGGTGGCCACCCACCTATCCCACTTGGACCCCCGCAATTGTCTCTTTCGGTTTTTCAGTTTCCGTAATTGTAGCACAATTTACTATTTTTAGCAGTTTTTTTCGGGTTCTAAACTTCCGGAGCCGTTTTGAGGCCCTAAACAACGTTTTTTTGGAAAATATGGGGTAAACATGAGTCTATGGACCAATGTTTCCCTTCCCAAAGTGGTAGTTCTCGGATAGATCTTTCTAACGAGCTATCATATGCGTCAAACGGAGATCGTATCCCAAAGTTACGACCCCGGGAAATTGATGTACCAATTTACCCAAAACGGGGCCCACAATTTGGCGTTTCATCTTCTAGGGTTAAGTTTTGCAATGTGAAGGGTTTTCCATTATTTCTCAATAATAAATAGGCCTTCGAGCCTCATTGTAACACAGTTCGGAATAGTTCAGAGGCATGTAGCCACACATCTCTTCTCAGAGATAAGCTACCAATCGCCCTAGCTGGTTTATTTCTATTTCCGGTTGTAAGCATATTTCAGTTATTTTTCCATTAATGAAATGAGATATTATTTCCACTGCATCTTTGTGTGTATATGGTTATCTCTATATTTATGATTCCTATTTAATCCGGATCAGTGGTATCAGAGCGGTCTTCTTTTTCCTCTGTTTTTCTTTGCATTCCCCAACAAGGTTTGGGATATAAGGAGTTAGGGCTTGAACTGGTCGAACCTTTGCAAGACCAGCTTCGAAAATCCCGACGGCCTCCCATGGCGGATGAGAAGAAAGACGAGGGGGCAGGAGATCCTATCAAAGTCTTGCTCGAAGAAGCCCTCGAGCGACAACGGAACGTGATGATGGACAGTTTTGCACAAATTCTTCAGCGACTACCCAGAGGCGACGCATCAGCTTCTAGCAGCTACTCTAGAAACGCCACACCATTTAAGGTACAAGTTAATTTTGAAATCCCCATATTCGAGGGTCAGAAAGACGTAGATGCGGTAGATAAATGGTTAAATCTGCTAGAAGGGTATTTTTCTTTTCATGAATTTTCAAGTTGGGAAAATATTGTTTTCTCTCTTCTCAAAGCAGCTCCCCACGTCAAGGACTGGTGTGAAACCTACTGCGAGCAAAAGGATGAAAGCACAGGCTCACTATTTTCAGCCGCACCCACTTGGGATTCATTTCGGGAAGCTATCAAGGAGCAGTGCTACCCTGTCAAAAGCTATGAGGACAAATACATCAAATGAACCACACTGAGGCAAGGACGAGACCAAGATGTGCCAGAGTTCACAAACATTTTTCATACCCTTCGCACACAGTTGGGTATCAAAGATTCTGAGCTGCATCTGGTACTCAAATACTGTGGTTACCTACACAGATACATTTAGGAAGAGATGGAGTTCTTGAACATCTCCTCGCTCGGCACAACATACCGATATGCTGTCAAAATCGGGAAAAAGTTCAAACAGAAGAAGCGAGACTTTGGATCTGCAAATCCGAAACCCAAAGGACAAAGCCAAGGTAGGGTGACCCAAGACAACCCATTGAAGCCACAAGAAAAGAACAACACCACAAATCCAAAGAAGGACACAGGAAAGTGGTGTGAGTTCCACAAGAGTCCCACTCATAACACAATGAGGGCGACAAGCAGTCATTGGTGGCCGAGTTGAAGGCTTCCGAATCGATCATGTTCCAACCCTGGCCAACCTGACAAGGGGAATGGCAAAGGAAGAGATCATTGATGGATCCAGTGCCACTGTTGCACTACCAAAATCCAGAAGAATGAGCCCGAAGAGCCAGAAGGGGGAAAAGTCTTTCCACTACAGATGGGGAAGGTTCGCCATACAATTCATTGTCGATAGGGTAGCCAAAGAACCTTATTTCAGCAGAGGTCGTGAAGCGGTTGGGCCTACCGACACACAACAACCGTAGCCGTAATATCCGGGTGGCTTCATGAAGGATGAGATCTCAAAGTTCGCTAGCAGTGCCACCTTCCCTACAGCATCAAACCATTCACAGACGAGGTATTGTGTGATGTTACACCTCTGGATGTTTGTGATGTACTATTGGGCCAGCCATACTTGTGGAGGCGACATGCTGTGTATGAGTCAAGGCCTCGTGCTGTCATTATTTCTTTGGATAATTCATTATACAAGATACCAGAGGTAGTCCCACCTACCGCCACCTCTTTAATCATTGCTAAGAAAGGCAGCAACTCATATCACAAACTAGCAAATTCATCTGTATGGTTCACTCCCAAAGTAAGGGGAAGATCGTTGCTACATCCATGACCCCCATGCAGGGTTCCTCTACGCAGCAGCAGCAGCAAAGGAATACAGTCATGACAAAACATAGGAATAGCTTCTTCTCACCCACAGGGGTACCACACAAGCTTCAGGTGGGCAACAAAGTCTGGTTTCATCTGCAGAGAGAACACCTTACCAGAAACCATCAGAAACTCAGACCACTCCGACATGGTCCTTACAGCAGTACTAAGGCTATGGGGAATAATGCTTTGGATCACATCATTCCTCCATTCCTTCGCCTGCACCAAGTGTTCAATGTGGACCGTCGTCGACCATGCTTCCCACCATTACTGGACACATCAGAGATTCCAGGAGAAGTTCAGCACATGGAGGAACTCAACGCAATGGGGACCATTTCTTCCTAAGGGGGGAGGAATGATCCAGGTGGATGTTGGTGGCCACCCACCTATCCCATTTGGACCCCCTCAACTGTCTCTTTCAGTTTTTCAGTTTCCATAATTGTAGCACAATTTACTATTTTTAGCAGTTTTTTTCGGGTCCTGAACTTTCCGGAGCCGTTTGAGCCCCTAAACGACGTTTTTTTGGGAAATTTGGGGACAACATGGTCATGGACTGATGTCTCCCTTCCAATGGTAGTTCTCAGATAGATCTTTCTAACGAGCCACAACCGTCAAACAGAGATCATATGCCAAAAGTTACGACCCGGAAATTGATGTACCAATTTACCCAAAACAGGGCCCACAATTTGGCGTTTCATCTTCTAGGGTTGTTTTGAATGTGAAGGGTTCCCATGTTTCTAATAATAAATAAGCCTCGAGCCTCATTGTAACACAGTCCGAATAGTTCAGAGGCATGTAGCCACACACTCTTCTCAGAGATAAGCTACCATCGCCCTAGCTGGTTTATTTCTATTTCCAGTTGTAAGCATATTTCAGTATTTTACATTAATGAAACGAAGTATTATTTCCGCTGCATCTTTGTGTATATGGCTATCTCTGTATTTTATTGCGTTCCTATATAAATCTGGATTAGCAGAGAAGGCAGAAACTAAACAAGATGAGAAGAAAACCAAAACACAGTGTGAGGAAGCAAGGTAATAGAGACAGAGAAGACAAAAGAGGAGGAAAAAAAGGAGGAAGAGACACACCATGAGATATCAGTGAAACAGACTGAAACAGTTTCTACAGGAAGCATGAAAACAGTTTCTACAGGAAGCATGAAAACAAAGCAACAAAAGGAGAAATCACCTGAGATTTTGGCCAGGGAGGTAGCAGCTATGTTGGCTGCCTTAAGCACATCTCCAAAACAAAAAGGGAAGCGAAAAATGGAGCCTTCCATGTACTTTAAGGCAAGAAGGAGCACGCAGATATGATCTGGCAGACCCCAGCCACAATCAAAGGAGCCAATTGTTATTAAGGACACAACAACTAAACAAAAGGAGGAGTCTCCTTCAAAGATATCCATCACCTATGAATGAGGAAGCCAAAAACCTTCACTTGGAGAGAGAGAATTTAGATGATGGACTCAAAGACAGCTCTACAGGAAGTTGAGATAGTTCTACAGGAAGCTGAGAATTCTCTGCAGGAAACTCAGGCTAAGCTAAGAGAGACCGAGAAATTGGAGGAAAAGGCGGCCAAACAATCATAGGAAGAAGGAAAGATAAGGAAACATCTGATGAACAACAAAGAGAGGACAAGCTGGAGGCTGAGGTTGAGGCGCTAACAAAACTACTACAAGAAAAGGAGGACAGGCAGTGGGAAGAAGCAGAGAGAAAAGCATGGTTTCATGACTGAGAAAAGGACATCACTTCAAGAGCTTGGCATGACAGGGAGGCCACCAAGGCCATCAAAGATGAAGAGATAGATTAGTTGCTCAGAGGATGAGCAACACTTTCAGTAGGGGGTGATGATGAGCCCCAAAAATGGATAGTTATATGGGCTCATTCAGCCTCCTAATTCGACTTAATCCACCATTATCATTAGTTTATTGCATGTTTTTTATTATATTTATGCTAATAGAGTGAATTGGGTTAGTCATTATGCCAACAAGTCTAATGTATGCTTTATGCAGTCTTTTTGGTCAATCTGGAGACAAAATCAAAGGTTTAAATGAGCACTTGGTAGCCAAATTCGTGGAGAGGATTTGTAGGAAGGTGTCCCCTTCATTTATGGGCCCTTACCTCGAATTCTCCACCATTATCTCGGAGTTCAAGGGCCACCAAATCGATTATCACAAGGGCAGCCGAGCAAGGGCCAGTAAAGTTGTTGTTAACTACAAGTTTTGGTAGCCGAGTCCCTAAAGTTTAGGACTATTGGGGTCCTCAATTTGTATAAATAGGAAGGCTTAGGGCCTCATTTTAGTTAGTCATTTTGGCAGGTAGAAGTTAGCTAGTTTGTAGTTCAATTTTAGTCATTTTTTAGGCAGTAGGTTAGCTCTACATTTCAGCACATTTTCAAGTTTTTCCTTGTGGACAGTTTTTGGAATGTAACTATTCTTTTGATCAATAAAGATGAGTCTAGCTTTTCACCAACTCTAATCTCTCTTAGGAGGCTGTAGCTCTTAGGGTTGGGCCCATCTCAAGTGCCCAGTACCTCCTTTGTTTACTTTCATGTGTTTTTGTTGCATTCTTAGAATAAAATCTGCTATTTAGATTCAAATCTTGTTTTGTTATTTGGGTTGCTTTTGATGATTAAAAAGGTTTTTCATGTTCAGATTGATTTGGTAGCTTAATAAGAGAGAAGATCTTCAGAAAAAGGCTATCAAGCAACTCAGATCTCACCTCTCCCTCAGTGGGACCATGAGTTGGGACCAAGGTGTCCTTGCTGCCACCAAAAACATTGTTTTTGCTTCATCATGCAATTATTAGTGTTAGATTCTCATTTGCAGAAGTTGATACTAGTTATGGTTACATGCTCAAGTTCATGGTTCCTTAGTTTGCATAGATATTTGACATGATTCCGTTGCAAATAAACTGTTGTTCATTTTCTTTGCTATTATTTAGGTTAGATTAGGTTAAAGTAGCTAGATCTCTTATTTTTCTAGTCTTTCTTCAATCAGTCTTGAGAAATAGTGTGCAGAGCATCTGTAATACCTCCCTGTCTATCCTTCCTCCATCATACCAACTGTTCCAACCCCTGATTCTAGATTCCCTCTCTTCATTCGCTGACCTAATTCCCATATCTTTGTGCAACCTTGCTCCCTCCATCCTTGAATCGAATCCAATCACTCCTTAGCCTCATTCACCAGGTCCTAGAACCCTTAACATCATTATCCAACCTCCATTTCCACTTTCCCACCATTTTTCTTCCATCAACCCTCCAAAATCCTCATTTCGGAACATCTTGTAGAAAAGTACAGAACATCTTGTAGAAATTCCAGAACATCCTGTAGAACCCCTGCAAACTTCCTGTAGAAGCTCACGAAAGCAATTTCTTGAGATCCGATCACTGTGAAACTCTAAGGAAGGGTGCTAGGGACCCCTTAGGCCCTCTTCTAACCTTCCCAACCTCCTATAAGCATTTTCTTTCGCCAATCCACCTCTGCACAGTCAAAAACAGTTAAAGCACATGCACAATAATTCTTCCAACTTACTCAAAAATACAAAAAGATGTTTATTTTCATATTTCACTTTAGAAGTAGCTTAGTCACATGCATTTTACCTTTCTAAGAGTCAATGGCATTCCTTTCTATAATTTTCATCATTTTTCTTGCACCAGTAGGGTTAGTCGGTAAAACTAGGGTTTGCTAGGGTTTGCATTTCCTTTCCGCTTTTCACTTCTTTCCGCAAGTAGATTAGCCTCCTTTGAGTTATCTTTCATCCATCAGTTAAAAATATTATTCTAAGAGCTCATAGAAGTTGGCTTAAGCTCCTAGCAGACTTATGTCAGCTGACCAAGTGACAGCCGCGACAAGAGCTAGTACTTGTGCATACAACACCATCGCTTCCAAGTTTGTTACGAACTACCAGGTTGATAAAATTAAAGAAGGGAGTCCTAGGAGTTGCAGCATTATTGCTACAATACTAGGGCCCACCAGAAAGGTGGAATGTTGAGCTCGAAGTCAGTGTCCCCTATAGCCTTGGTGATGGCGTATGACCCATATCGGAGCGGTAAAAGCTTGCAGTGGGGTCCAGTGAGGTGCTCCTTCTGCAAATGTAGCCAAAATTTGTCACCCACCTAGAACTTGTGCGACAATTGATGTTGATCATGGCGTTGTTTGTACTTATTATTAGCTTTTTCCAATATATCATCGACCTACTGGCAGATGTGTTAAATACATTCAATGAAGTTGTTAGCCCTGTCAGCTTCGAACTAGGCGTGAACAGAATCTGCCTGAGTGGCCACAAATGGTATGGCCACATCAATGGGACATAATGGATGAAATCCCACCCCTACCTTAAAGGGGTTATGCAATGTTGATGTATGGAGATCTCTGTTGTATCTATGTTAGACATAAGGGAGGCTTTCATCCCATGTGCATGGATGCTTCGAGTTGTACATGCATAGAATGTGTATAATTATCATGTTGACGACCTCTATTTAGCCATTAATTTGGGGTTGGAAAGTTATGGACTTAGTAAGTTTGGTATGCAGCATCGACTAGAGACTTGACCAAAATGCACTTAGGAATCTTTTCTCCTAACCTGAGACTATGGACTATGGATCCCAAAGTGTACGCACACACTCAAAGAAGAGCTTAGCAGTGGCTTTTTCTATGTTACTCATCTTCCAGGCCACCATAATGGAAATCTTAGAGAATCTGTCGATGACCACGAAAATGTAGTTGTTGTCATGCTTAGTAGAAGGAAGGCTCGAAATGTAATTTTTAAAGATGTATTCCCAATATCAACTAGGAGGAGGCAGAGGAATATATAGGCCTTACTTATTAATGGTTGGTTTGGCAATGGCACAAGGAGTGCAGGATCAAATATACATCCCAACATCCTGACGAAAGTTCAACCAAAAAAAATAATTCTGTGGTACTGCCACTATTTTCTGTACTCTGAAATGTCTAGTGACCTCACTGCAATGAGCCTCCGAAATAATCTTGGCATGCTCACTTGAAGGAACAGAGATGTGTCCCAGGTTGAATGACAGTGCATCCTCGAGGTGAAAATTTGGAACTTGCTTACCTTCCGGGAGTGTCTGGTATGTGCTTCTAAATTTCGGATCACTCTTGTAAATATGCGGCCACCCTGAAATCAAGTGCCCAAAGGAGTCGAGCAGAGTGATCAACACCATGAATGGTGGTCAGCTGAGGCAGTTTGAAAAATTATTGGTGCCTCCCTTCTTGTAATTAATGTTCAAATGGAACTATTGCAAGTATGCAAGCCATTTATGATGGAAATCGTTCTGCAACATCCCTTATGTCTGTATGAACTGTAGGGGTGGTCTGTGGGGATGATCATTTTCTTCCCCATAATATAATGCTTCCATTGATGGTAGGCCTGCAAAATGGAATACATTTCTTTTTCATAGGTGGGATACCTTCGAAATGTGTCTAAACATGTCTCACTGTGGTAGGCGACTAGATGCCCCTATTGAGTAAGAACTGCACCAATAGCATAGTTAGAGGCATCTGTCTCAAGCTCAAATGGTTGATGCAAGTCTGGTAATGTAAGCATTGGTGCAGAGTAGAACCAATGCTTTAACTTGAAAAATTCATTGTGTTGGGTTTCAAACCAAAAGAAATTTTATTTCGCTCCGCCCTTGGTGACTTGACTTAAAGGCCAAGTGATATGAGAGAACCCAAACACAAACTTGCGGTAGAAATTGGTAACACCCAAAAAGTTGCATAAATCTATTAGAGTGGTTGGGTCTGGCCAATCCTAAATGACGTGTATCTTGACTAGGTCCACATGCACACCTTGTTCATCAATGATGTACACCAGATATTGAACATGGGTAATGTCCAAAGTGCATTTCTCCAAATTGGCACACAGCTTGTGTTGTCACAAGGTTTGGACCTGTTGAATATGGTGGAGGTGCTCTTCCCAACTCTGACTGAAGATCAATATGTCATCTAGATACACCACCATGAATTTATTGGTAAAGGGTCACAATATGTCATCCATTAATCTCATGAAGGTTGTGGGGGGCATTCGTCAACCCGAAAGGCATGCCCAACCATTCAAAAAGCCCCTCCTTGGATTTGAAGGCAGTCTTTCACACATCAAACGGTTCGATAGGCACTTGGTGATAACGAGACTTAAAATTGATATTGTTGAAATATTTGGCCCCCTTGAGCTGGTCTAGAAGGTCATGGATCCATGGGATTGGGTACCTATTCCATACAATGATCTTCTTGAGTGCCTGATAGTGAATACAGAGTCTCTAGGTACCATCCTTCTTCTATACCAATACAACCAGGCTCCCACAGGGTGATGAGCTTGGCCTAATGTGCCCTTTCTGCAACAACTCCTGAATTTTCCTCTTTATATCATCGTTCTCCATAACATAGCATCGATAGACCAATCCATTGGGTAGTGGCATGCCGGAGGTTAGATCGATGGAGTGCTTGACCTGATAGTGCATAGGAACCCCTGTAGGTGAGAAGAAAATGTCCCTGTACTCCTCCATGACCTTGTCCATCTGTTGTTGCTATGCAGAGGAACCCTCTCTAGAATTCGTGGCCATAATCTTCTTCTTTCCCTCAGGGTGAATCATAAGGAAAATAAATTTCCTGATCTCCGAAATGATCTTACTACATTTCTTTGCATTGATCAAAGAGATGGCGATAGGTGGGGCTACCTCCGGTATCATGTACAACTTATTCCGTGAAGTAATAATCACAGAGCGAGGTCTATACTCATATACAACATGCCTCTTCCACAAGTATGGTGTTCCTAATAATACATCACAAATTTCAAGAGGGAAACATCGCACAATACCTCATACGTGAAGGGCTTGATGCTGTAGGGAAGACGACACTGCTAGTTAATGTGGATATCTCGTCCTTGGTGAAGCCACCTGATGGTGTATGAATGCAGATATGCTCTAGTGGGTAGGACTAGATGCTTCATGACCTCTGCTGAAATGAGGTTCTTTTGGCTCCCGCTGTTGAAAATGAACTATAGCGGAGAACACTTCACCCACATCTATGAGTGGAAGAGGCATTCCCCTCTTGTATATATCTAGACTCATTCTTTTGGATCTTTGTGGTGGCCATAGTTGCACTAGGCCTTGCATCAATGATCTACTTCCCTTTGTCATTCCCCTTGTCAAGTCCTGATTTAGAGTTAGAGCATGTGTCTGATTTGGAAGCCTTCAAGTTAGCAACCAATGACTGCTTGGCCTGACACTCACTCGTGTTGTGAGTGGAGCTCTTATGGAAACACCATTTTCCATGTCCTTCTTTGTCTTTGTGGTGTTTTTCTTTATTTGCGGCTTTAGCAGGTTGTCCTAGGCCACCCTGCCTTGGCTTTGTCCTTTTCTCTATGGTTTGGGGGCGCCTTTCTCTTACTTTAGATTTGCAGATCCAAAGTATTGCTTCTTTTGTTTAAAATTATACTCAATATCGACAGAGTATCGGCATGTCGTTCCAAGTGATGATATGTCCAAGAACTTCATCTTGTCTTGGATGCACCTGTGTAGGCAGTCGTGGTACTTGAGTACCAACTGTCACTCATAATCCTTGATACTCAACCTTGTTCAAAGGGTATTAAAATTTCCGGTAAACTCTGGCTCATCTTGGTCCCTTCCCTACTGCATTGTGGTCCACTTTATGTATTTATCCTCATAGCTCCCAATAGGGTATTAATTCTCCTTGATGGCATCTTGGAATGAATTCTAAGTGGGTGCAGCTGAATATAGTGAGGATGTACTTTCTTCTGATTGGAAAAATCATGAACAGAAAAATATCCTTCTAGTTGATTTAACCATTTATCTATGACATCGACATCTATCTGACCTTCAAATATGGGGATGTCAAAGTTGGCTTGTACCTGAAAGGGTGTGGTGCTTCTAGAAGATGTGTCACCTTTGAGTAGTCGCTGAAGGATCTGGGCAAAGTTGTCCATCATCATGTTCCTCTGTTACTCGAGGGCTTATTCAAGCAATATTTTTAAAGGATCTCCTACCCCCTTATCTTTATTCTCTTTTTCCATGGTAGGTTGCCGGGATTTGCGAGGCTGGTCTTGGAAAGGTTCGATTAGTTTGAGCCCTAACTCTTTATATCCCAACCTCGTTGGGGACATGCAAAGAAAAACAAAGAAAGAGAAGATCACTCTGATACCACTGATATGAACTTAAACAGAAATGCAACAAATTATAGATATAACCATAAATACAGAGATGTGGCATAAATAACATTTCATTTCATTAATGTCAAATACTGAAATATGCTTACAAACAAAAAGGAAATAAAACTAGCTCGGTTGATGTTAGCTTAACTCTAAGGAGAGATGTGGCGACTACATGCCTCTGAACTCTGTTACAATGAGGCTCTAAGGCCTATTTATTATTGAGAAACAATGGAAAACCCTAAACATCCAAAATACTAACCCTAGGAGATGAAGCGTCAAAACTATGGGCCATGTTTGGGTAAATTGGTTCATCAATTTCTCGAGGTCATAACTTTGGCACACAATCTTTGTTTGACACGCACAATACATCATTAGAAATATCTAACCAAGGACTAAAATTTTTTAATACAGACATGTGTTCAGGTCTCATGTCATTTTTTCTTGGTTTTCCCAAAAGATGTCATTTAGGGCCTCAAAATGGCTCTGGAAGTTCAGGACCAAAAAAACTACCAAATATAGTAAACTCCGCTATAGTTAAGGAAACTGAAAAACTGAAAGAGACAGTGGTGGGGGTCTAAGTGGAATATGTGGGTGGCCACCAATATCTTCGTTTCCCAGATTCAAGATTTATTGCAGAAAGGACACATCAGGCTAATCTCATCACCATGTAGGAGCCTGATTGTATTGGTATAGAAGAAGGATGGGACCTAGAGAATCTATGTTGACAATCAGGTGCTAAACAAGATCGTTGTACGAAATAGGTACCTGATTCCACATATTGATGACCTTTTGAACCAGCACAAGTGGGCCAAATATTTCAGCAAAATTGATTTGAAGTCTGGTATCACCAGGTGCCTATTGAATCATTCGATGTGTGGAATACTTCTGTCAAATCCAAGGAGGGTTTTTTCGAATGGTTGGTCATGTCTTTCCACTCATATGGATCTTGGGGGGAGTCCTCCAAGATCTAAAAAATTGAAATGGCTCTTGGGGGCGGGGGAGGAAGGGAAAATTTTAGGGGCTAATATTTGCAGGTGGGCTAATTTTTCATGTTTTTTCCAAAAACAAGATTCGCTAATTTCCAATCTTTCTAAAAATGATTCGCCCAATTTTATAGTATAAAATTATTTTACTTTAAAAATCGCCAAAATTTTATATATAGTCTATATGAAATTATTAGAAGTTTGAATATTTTTACAAAAATATCACCAAACAGTTTAGAGATTGCATATCATGGACATGTGATATTCGCCAAGGTTTCTAAACTTTAAGAAAAAAAATCATCCTTAAAATTTTCCCTGGGAGGCCCAAAAGATCTGAAAAATGGAAATGCCAAAAGAAAATATAAGAACACACATTAAACAAAACCACCAAGAAACTTTTTATTAAAATAGAGAATAACTGTAAAATCTACATTGTGGTGGAAAATATGTCATTTTACAAAATGTGACTTGTTATTTATAGTCTTTTTTTAGTTATAATACCATAGGTAAATTCCATGGTTGGGTAGATACCATGGATACCATTGGTGGATGCCACTTACAATACCATGGGTAAATTCCATGGGCGGATAAATACCTTGGGAAACATTTTTTAGGAAAATCAAGTGATTGTGAGTCTTTGACTAATGTTTGACTTATTGGAATTGCGATTGTCGTTACACCAAACCTATAGGTGTCATAATGTGAGCACTGATACTGAGCATAGGTGATGCTTCAACTCAGAAAACACCTTCTGTTGGGTTTCGCACCCAAAGAACTTTTATTTTGCTCCGCCCTTGGTGACTTGACTAAAAGGCCAAGTGATATGAGAGAACCCCAACATGAACCTACGGTAGAAATTGGAAAGACCCATAAAGTTGCAAATCTTTGTTAGATTGGTTGGGGCTAGCCAATCCTGAATTACTTCTATCTTGGTTGGGTCCACATGCACACCCTTCTCATCAATGATGTACCCCAGATATTGAACCTGGGTTATGCCAAAATTTCATTTCTTGAAATTGGCACACAACTTGTGTTGCCGTAGGATTTGGAGGATTTGTTGAATATTTTGGAGGTTCTCTTCCCAACTCTGGCTTAAGATCAAGATGTCATCTAGATATACCACCAAAAATGCATTGGTAAAGGGTTTTAATATTTCGTCCATCAATCTCATGAAGGTTTCGAGGGCATTCGTCAACTCGAAAGGCATGACCAACCATTCAAAAATGCCATCCTTGGATTTGAAGGAAGTCTTCCACACATTAGAGGGTTCAATAGGCACTTGGTGATAACCAAATTTTAAATTGATCTTGATGAAATATTTAGCCCCTTTGAGCTAGTCCAAAAGGTCATCAATCTGTGGGATTGGGTACCTATTCTTTAGAGTGATCTTGTTCAGTGCCCAATAGTTAATACATAGTCTCCGGTCCCATCCTTCTTCTATACCAATAAAATCGAGCTCCCACAATGTGATGAGCTTGGCCTGATGTTCCCTTTCTGCAACAACTCCTAAATCTGCCTCTTGATCTCATCATTCTCAATAACAGAGCGTCAATATATCGGTCTATTAGGTAGCAGTGTGCCCAGGGTCATATCGATGGAGTGCTTGACCTAATAGTGCAGAGGCACCTTCGTAAGTGAGGAGAAAATATACCTGTACTCCTTTGTGGTTAGGCAATGCCTTTCCCTTGCTTCAGATTTTCAGATCCAAATGATCACTTCTTCTATTTAAACTTCTGCTCAATTTTAACAACGTATTGGTATGTCATGCCGAGCGAGGATATGTCTAGGAACTCCATATCGTCCTAGATGTACATGTATAGGCAGTCGTGGTACTTGAGTACCAAATGTCGCTTAGAATACTTGATACCCAACTTCTTGTGAAGGGTATGAAAAAAAATAGTAAAATCTGACATGTCTTGGTCTCTTCCCTATTGTAGCATGGTCCACTTCATGTATTTATCCTCATAACTCCCAACAGGGTAGTACTACTCTTCGATGACATCCTTGAATGAAATCCAAGTGGGTGTGGCTGAAAATAGTGAGGGTGTACTTTCGTCCTTCTTCTCATAGTAGGTTTCCCACCAGTCCTTGATGTGGGGGTGGCTTTGAGAAGTGAAAAAGTAATCTTTTCCTGGATGGAAAAATCATGAATAGAAAAATATCCTTCTAGCAGATTTAACCATTTATCTACATCGTTTGTGTCTATCTGACATTCAAGTATGGGGATGTCAAAGTTAACTTGTACCTTAAAGGGTGTGGTGCTTCCAGAGTAGCTTTTTGAAGGAGATGCATCACCTTTAGGTAGCCACTAAACGATCTAGGAAATTTTTTCCATCATCGCATTCCTCTGTCACTCGAGGGATTCTTTGAGTAAGATTTTGAAAGGATCTTCTGCCCCCTCGTATTTCTTCTCTTCCACCATGGGATGTCATTGGGATTTGCGAGGCTGGTATTGCAAATGTTCAACCATTTTGAGTCTTAAATCCTTATATCTTGACCTTGTTGGGGACATGCAAAGAAAACATAGAAACCAACGGAAAATGACATCTACCGATGGTATTCAATCACCCATGGTATTTATCCACCCATGGTATTCATTCACCCATGGAATCTACCCATGGTATTGTAAGTCGCATCCATCCATGGTATTATAAGTGGCATCTATCCATTGTATTAATTCACCCATGGTATTTACCCACCCATCAATTTACTCGTGGTATTGTAACTAAAAAATATTATAAGTAACAAGTCACATTTTGTAAAAGGACAGAGGGTACATCATGATGTAGCTTTTACAATTATTATTTATTTTAATAAAAGATCTTTGTGGTTTTCTTTACTGGGCGTTCTCTCCTTTTTTTTGGCATTTCAATATTTTAGATCTTAGGGGCCTCCTCCCAAGATCCGGGAGATATCACTGATTTAAAATCAATTGTGTTGCATAAATTGTTCTGAAGACAATTCATGGATGATAACTCTCTTATCATTTTTGTAGTTTTGTGCAAATTTTCAAAAAATTGATTGCAGATTTGAGCTCCTTTTGAAAAATCACCTAATTTCAAAAAAATGGTCAAATTGGAGTTTGAATGAGGGAGATATCACTGATTTAAAATCAATTATTTTCTTAGAACTTTCGTGATGGCGGGGTAGTTACAACATGAATCTGAGTTTCAAGAATGTCCAGCTAGGAATTTCAATCACATGGGTAGATGAAAAATGGTCATTATATTTCCAAAAATAGGTTATAATAAAGAGTCTGGGTTATATTGACCGATTTATGCCCATTTTAAATTAGTTTTTATATCTGGAGCAACATTCAGAGTGGGTTCCCTTTGGATACGTTCCCTCCCACCCCACTTTAGTAGGAACCTACTTCACATTCATCAGTTTCAACATAGAAGCAACCATCTTGGGTTCTTTGGAGATGTGCCCTCTCACCCCAGGATATGCAGGCACCTACTACTTCAACAACAGTCAACTTCATGGTTATGCATCAACCACACAAAATCCTTGTCATCGAAGTCCATTTGATAGGCCACACACTATTAGTATCACAATTGGTCACAAGGATTACATGGTATCTCTATCCTCCAATCTTCGTTTTTCATGGTTATGGGCCATCCATAACCCACACTTCGTCTAATTCCATTTTCTAGGCCTCACATTTTAAGTATCATAATTGGTCACAAGCATTATAGGCTATCTTTATCATCGGATCTTCATTCATAACGGTTATGAGTTAAACACACAAAACCATTCTCTTTAGTGGCTCTTCATATTCAAACATGCTTCTTAGGAGGGAACTTCACGCAATGGAGACCATTTGTTCTTAAGGATGGAGGAATGATTTGAATGGAAAGTGACACATACCCATGGTATTAATTTACACGTGATATTTATCCACCCATGGTATTCATTCACCCATGTTATTTACCCACCCATGGAATTTCCCTGTGGTATTGTAACTAAAAAATACTACAAGTAACAAGTCATATTTTGTAAAAGGACAGATGGTCCATCACAATGTATCTTTACAATTATTCTCTATTTTAATAAAATAAAAGTTTCTTTGTGGTTTTATTTACTGGGTGTTCTCTCCTTTTTTTTCTGGCATTTCAATTTTTTAGATCTTGGGAGCCTCCCCCCAAGATCTAGATCAGCTGGTGGCTTGGGTATCCTTTGGGATCCTTGAATTATCTCCTTTGGAATCTTGATAGCCCACCTCCACACCCTCTTGGCCAATTTGAATGTATTGGTTCCCCAAACAAAGTTTGGCTAAGCAAGGTGTACGACCCTAATCTTCCACGGTCAAAAGAAGGCTTCCTTCATAGCCTATGACACCTAAAGGAACTCTTGGGGGGCACACACTAGATATTAGATGTGGATTTTAGCCTCATAAAAGATCTCAGTGAGAAAAAAGGAGGACTTTGATGGTTGGATCCTATCTTCTATGCATTCCAGGAAACCATCGAAGATCTAGGCAACGAGGACATTGATTTCAAGAGTGGCTCCTTCACCTGGAAGAACTGGTAGGGAGTTATGTATTAGATAGCCTCAAATTTGGATCATTTTCTTCTTTCTAACAACATCCTCCATCGGGATGTCTTTTTTCAAGCATTGATTCTCATGTGCTTGGAATCATATCACTAGCCTATATGCCTAGAGATAGATCTGTGAATGGTTCCTTACAACCCCCCGTTCTACTTTGAATCATTTTGGTTTGACAAACCAGACTTCCTTGCCAAGCTTGAATAATGGTAGAAAATAAGTAGGGTGACAGGTTGTAATGCAATGGAAACAATCAAACTAAATTTGAATGAGTTAAAGGAAATATCAAATCCTGGAATCGACTGGATTTCAGTAATATTCATTAGGAAAAGTGGCGGCTTGAGGAAGACATGTGCATAAAACAACAACAAATCATCTTGGAAGGAAGAACTTATTCCCTCATAGCCTAGGAGGGTCAAGTTCTACCTAATCTAGAACAACGGTGAAACAGGAGGAAATCTTGTGGAGACAGAAGTCGCACATCCAATGGCTCAAAGAGGGTGAGTGCAACACAATTTTTTTCCACGGAAATATGTTGATGCATAGGCAGTTTAACCAAATCTTCTTCCTCAATGGTTCAGACAGTCGATGGTTGGTGCAACACGAGGAAATCTCCAAAGAGGTGCTCACCCACTTCCAGACTCTGTTCATAGAGCCTGTTGAGGATAGATGCAAGGTTATATCTAGAATCCCAAAATTTATTCCAAATCTAATTTCGACAGACCAAAACAAGGCCCTCATGAGAGAAATCTCCTATGCAGATGTGGAAGAGGTGGTCTGGGATCTCCCATCGAACAAAGCCTCAGGTTTGGATGGATTTATCTCTGAATTCTTCAAAGCAGGCTGGAAGTTCCTAGGTGATGAGATACTGGATCTAGTAGAAGACTCCCAATGCTCTCAAGTGAATTTGGTAGGGGCTGAATGCCACATTCCTAAAACTCATCCCCAAGAAAGGTTCGGCACTGGACGCGGGCAGATTTCGGCCAATTTCCTTGTGTAACATCATTTACAAGATTATTTCATGAATTATGGTTTAGTGAATAAAACCCTCTTTCATAATACCATTAGGATAGAACAGTCTTGTTTCATGGAAGAATGGAAAATAATGGATGGAATATTGGTGGCTCATGATATGGTGCATTCTCTTTCCTCATCCCGATCCCCAGGTATGCTTATCAAACTAGATATTTCAAAATCTTACAATTATTTAAATTGGGATTATTTGTTGTCTATCCTTACTTCTTTTGGATTTTCCTCTCCTTGGATTAGCTGGGTGAAATTCATGATTTCTACCCCCTTCTATTACATCCTTGTGAATGAAGCGCCCTGTCGAACCTTTTACGGGTCTAGGGGGGTTTGTTAAGGGGATCCCCTATGCCCCTTTCTCTTTATTATAGAAGCAAGAGGAATGGGTAGATTGATTAAAGTGGTAGTGGAATCCATGAGTCTCCAGGGCGTCAAGCTCTCCCAGGAGGCCCCCCCCCAATCAGCCACCAACAATTTGTTGATGACAACATGCTATATGGGAAACCTACCTTATGAGAAGCCAAACAATTTGGATCCATTCTAAAACTCTTCTAGAAATATTTAGGCACTCAGATCAATGGCGACAAATTCGATATCTTCTTCAACACACACCCTAGAGTGCAAATTCATTTGGAAAAGTCCCTCAGATTTTAAATTGGAGTGCTTCCCATCAATTACCTTAGAGTCCCTTTGGTGTCGAACTCTCAAGACTACCCATTGGAAGGAGTTGATCTCTCGTATTGACAAGAAATTATCAAGGTGGACCTTCAAAGTTTTAGATTCAGCTGGCTGATTTGTTCTTTTGAAGGTGGTTCTGTAGGTTATCCCCATTTTTCATCTCTCGACCCTCCTGGCTCCTCGAAGCATCTACAAGGATCTCGCACTCAAATTCTGGAAGTTTCTTTGGTCTGGACTGCAGATTGGCCAAAAATGGGCTTTGGTGGCCTAGGACAAACTATGTAAACCAAAACTTCATGGAAGCCTACACTTAAAGGACCCTAAACTTTTATTGCACTCCCTCACTGTAAAAGTATGGTGGCGATAGCTACAGGGAGGAAAAGAGATTTGGAAACATCTCTAGGCATCCAAATATTCATTTGTGCGTTGGCGGGATCTACCGAAGCATTTCCATAATTTACCATATGGCTCCTCGATCTGGAATCAGGGAAAAGATCACCAGGACTTCATACAAGATCACAGTTTCTGGGAAATCAAGAATGTATGTAAGGCCAAATTCTGGAAGGAGGCATGGATGCAGAACCCTAGACTAGATTAGGATCTTTCCCTCTAAGATCTCCAAAGGTTTACCACTCAGTTGGGAGCATATCATGTTAAGGACTCCTGGCAGGACAAGATCCCAAGATTGAAATGGATATTTAGATCATTGGACAACCCATGATCCTCCTCTGGACTGGGAATCTATCACTTTGATTCTTTGTCAGAATCTTATTCTTAATAACGGGGAGCCTGATAAGATGCGGTGGGTCACCTCTCGAAAGGTATGTTCTCTCTCAAAGAAGCTTATTTGATCTTATCATCTACAGGGAATTTGGATCCGGACCCCTTATGGAAATGAATATGGTACTCCCACTTATGGCCAAAAGTCTCATTTTTCCTATGGTTAACGGGTAAAGGAAAACTTCTCATGTGGGACAAAATTCATAGAAAAGGCTTCTATGGCCCATCCCAGTGCCCTCTCTGCTGCAAAGAGGAAGAAACAACTCACCATCTCCTAAATTTTTGCCCAAAGGCGATGGAGGTCTGGGATCGCCTTTCTACCATGTTTGGGGTGATTGATCGGTCAGCTAATAGCCTGAGAAAATCTCTAGAGTCCCAGAGATGGAAACCTTTAAAAAACCCCACAGAGCTTGGTGTTGTTCTTAGGGTTTTGTCCTCTGGAATATATGGAAGGTCAAAAAAAGGGTAGTCTTTCACTCAGAAGCCTTTCAAGCTAATCACGTATGGAAGATAGTTCTTTGAAATATCAAAGAGACTGTCTCCATTTCTAAATGGTCGAAGGAGGACTAGAAAGCAAAAGGAAAGGAGCACATTATTTTGTCTTCCCTCGATCTCAACCAAGACTCTTTTGACCCCGGGCTAGCTCGGAATGCTCCAATGTGGGGGGGATCTATAACCTCCTTCCTTTGTCCCCTGAAGGGATTCTTCAATCTCAACTTTGATGGTTCCTCTAAGGGAAACCCTTAGGCCGACAGGTCTAGGAGGAATAATTTGCAATGACAAGGGGCAAGTGGTGAAATTTTATGTAGCCACTTGTAGCAGCACCATGAACAATGTAGTTGAATATCTAATATTAGAGAGAGGTATGCATGTGGCAACAGATATGGGGGCGGAACAACTCTAGGTCATAGGGGACTCTCATATTTCTATAGTCATGCTTTAAAAACTCATCAATGGATCCCCCCCTGATAGAATTATTAAGACTTGATGACTGGAGCTGATAGGGGAACATATTCTCTCTAGGCTTTCCTCCTTTGAATATATAATCATAGAACATGTAGATCATGAAGGGAATAAGAAAAATGATAACCTTGCAAATTGGGGAAGTGATAATCAAGGGCAGGATCTCCTCCACGATTGCCCCCCATTCACAAAACACCCACTTGATGGATCTTTATCGAATAGTGGCACTGGAAGAAGCTTCCCCAATGGGAGTGATGAACATAGTGCATGGGGCACCTCATGGCCCATGATGTCCAACAGCTAGCACCGGGGTCAAGGGTTGCCCCCCCACCCTCTCACTTCACTTGGTGTACGAAGAGGAGTAACTATATGTGTGTGAAATTTAGTAGTGCCTCAATCAGCATAGGAAACATCATTATAATATCAAGGGTGATAGACAGGGACTTCATTCATGTTTCATTTCAGCTTCATGCTCTTGCCTGGTTCTTTTCTCACTAGAGAAGGAAGCAACGTCGCTTCTATTGGGCAGGGTGACACCCCCGTAAACACAGTTCACCCTGAGGCTGTTGGCTTTGTAAATTGGTAACTTTCCTACTACAAGGATTTTTTTGAGTGGTTGACAATTGTGGTTACTAGTGGAATTGGCCTTCGGGAGCTTCTAGCCAATTTGTGTATTAGTATTTTGCGCTTACGGTCTTTCGATGGTTGCAGCAGACTATGTAGGCAACATTTATCTTGGGAGGGGTGGCCAATCTGTAGATGGATTTCTTCTTTTGGATTATGGGCCCATAATTAAGTTGTTTGAATCCTCCACGTAAGATTTTTTGTGTCTTTTAGGGGGCAGGGAGAAAGAATCTTGGAGGTAGAAGTGACCTTTTGCTACTGGTGTGGTTGGGGGGGAGGTCCTCAGAGTGTGGTGGGAAATTTTTTCCTTCTTTCGGCCCTCCTGTGTTGGAATTATTTGAATTTTAGTACCTCTCTGTGTTCGAGCCTAGGGTGGCACGACTGGTGGGGTGGTGGATCTTCTCATTTTGTTTAGTGTTGTGTGGTAGGTGCAACAATAGACATAGACAAGGGAACAAAACAAGGCATACAAAAGGATACTGAATTGGGCACAAACAAGGATGCAAAAATGGACACCAAACTAGATGCAAAAAAGGATAGACAACTATATGTAAAATAGGATGCAAAAGGGGATGCCAAGTTGGGTGCTCAAAAGAAGAAAAAATGATGCAAATTAAGATGCCAAATGATAATGCAAAGAATGGTGTAAATTTGGGATGCAAACTTGGGCGCAAAAAGGAAAAAAAAATATGTAAGAAAGGACAAAAACAAGATGCAAAATGGGGCTAAAAAAGGGTGAAACCAAGGACGCCATATTGGAAGCCAAAAAACGATTCATAATTAGAAGCAAATTTGGACTCAAAAATATACACAAAATTAGATGCATATGTGGACACAAAAAGATGTAGAAAAAGGATGTTGGTTTGGATGGCGAAAATGATGTAAAATTAGACACCAAAAGTGACGCAAAATTGAATGAAAAAGTGGACGTAAATAATCGTGCAACATTTGACACATAAGTAGACACAAAAAAAAGAGTGAAAAAATGGGCATAAAAATAGCTCAAATTTGAATGAAAATTGAGATGGAAATTTGGATGCAAAAAGTGATGCAAAACTTGGTGCAAAAACAAATGCAAAAGTGGACGTAAAAAATGGCTCAAAATTGAATCTAATATTACACACAAAATGGGATGATAAGGTAGACGCAACACATGGCTTAGCATAGGATTCTCAAAAGGATGTAAAATTGGATGCAAGAAATGGTGTTAAAAACAATGCAAAATTCGATGCAGCAAATGATGCAAAATATGGTGCAAAATGGAATGTGAAAAATGGAGACAGATCAAAAGTAAAAGTGGACGTAAAAAAACGTCCAAAAAAATATTCAAACATGGGCACAAAATGGATGCAAAATTTGGTGCTAAATAAAATTCAACATATGATGCAAATATAGGCCCCAAAGCTAGTGAACAACTAGATGTAAAAATAGGTACAAAATTAGAAGCAAAAACTAGTGTAAGACTAGATGAAAAACCTAGCATAAGAATAGATTCAAAGTCCAACACAAAATGAATGCAAAAAAGGCGATAAATTGGATGAAAAAGACTATGTAAACTTGATGCAAATGATGGTGCAAAAATGGAAGCAATGAATGGCACAAAATAGGAAGCAAAAAAATGATGAAAAATAGATGCAAAAAATGGCACAAAACTAGAAGCAAAACCTATCATAAAATTAGATGCAAGTATTGGTGAAAAATTTGAAGCAAAAAATGATGTGTAATCTAGTGTAAGGAAGGATGCCAAATCTAGCATGAAAACGGATGGAATATCAGGTGCGAAAAAGGACGCTTTAAAAAAAGTACAAGAGAGTTAGATTTAGTAGCAAGTTGCTCACCCCAAATGTAAAAAGGAATGCACTAAAATCCGGTGCTAAATCTGATACAAATTGTCTATTTTGTTGTAGTGAATCTAGCTACAACTTAGATATTAGTTATTTTTAATTTTATCACAAGAAGAGTGTCCATATATGCATAGAATGAGTGCTTAATGTCGTAATAATTCATACAACTTTATAGCCTTTTATCACTAGTTTATAGAGTTGTTTCATAAATGAAGGAACTAAAAGATTGTTATCTTTACAAGAATTGTTGTAATCAGTTCATAGTCTTAGTCTTAACATTATTAATTAGATGGATTCTTGGCCATTGCATTCTTAATGCAATATCATAAAGCAACTTTCTACTAAGGATTAAGGAGTTGCATTGTGGCACTACTTTTTCCTTTATAAGCATGTTGCATTAAGATACTAACAACAATCTAAATTATAATTGTATTTCTAATTTACAAATTACAATTTCTTTGTTCTTATATACTCCTTTTTGCATTGGCTTAACATTATTCATCTTTCATTGACATAGTCAGTTACATGAGTTTTTGGCCATCATTATTCTCTTGTATATATGTACATTTATATAGACTAAATAGCAGTTTCATTTACGTATTATATTATTTATTTTTTGATTCTCTAACCTGATTCTACAGTAGGATTATGTAGCAAAGTTATTGTGTTATATTTTTGAAATCTAGTTTCTAAATGTAATGTAAAAATTAGAATTACGTAACATTTCGTAGTTTTTTTAAGGCGAAACTTACAATCCTTTTGTTTCAACAAACATAACAAGTTTAGACTGTTTACTTTTCTCCATTTCATTTATATCATTAAATTGATCATTACCTTGTAGTTGTAATTTAACCATAGAATAGTATAAATTTATTTTATATTAGTATGGGATAACCATAGTTTAGATTAGAATTAGTTTTCCTCATATTCATTTATTCCAAAGAGGAAAGGATCTAAGGCTAACAGAGCCTATAAACCCATCAAGGGTAGCCATACCAAATAGCTTGGGATATTAAAGAGCCTCGATCTGGGCTATTCCTCCCTTGTTGACTAGGGTGCACAATGATTGTGTTAACATATTCATGTTTATGCATGTTTTCATTGAAGCACTTTACCATTTACAGTAGAATTATACTATTATGCTAATGAGTATATGTTGTTAATATATTACATATAAATGGATTGTAAAGTTACATTTGATAATAATTTAATCTATGTTAATTTAAAGAAAAAAAGGATGTTCTCAAAAATAAATTATTATTTTTATGTAAAATTTGGTTTGGTTATCACTATTGGATGGAATGATGGAGATCATGCATTTCCCTAGGGTTTGATCTCTTTGTGGCCCTCTGCCTAGTTCCATCACTGGTTTCATGCCCATGAGTTACCACATAGACAAGACTTGGTGGAATGGTGAAGCCCTTCACATTCTCCAAGGTGATTATTGAAGGGAGAATTTGGCTCATTATCCTGTGGAAGGGTCCAACCCCTGCTATTTTGCACAAATCATTCTTGAGGGTAAGAAATTTCTATGTTCTGTTAAAATCATTTGTATATTAGCTCCCTATAAACTTGTAAAGAAGGAATAGTATCATAGAAAGGCATCCAAAGCTTGGATCTATGATGACAACATGGATTTTCCATGATGATCATGATAGGCATGCACTATGGGGCCATTAACCGACCATCCACCTTTTTTCACATAGGGATATCATACTATTACTCCTAGATTGAGTCTTATATTAAGTTGGAAGAGACTTAAGAATGAAGGGGGAGATGATCCACTCCTCACAACCACTGTACCAAAAGAAATAATTCCTGAGGGAAAGTGATACCATCAAAGATTAGAGGCAATCTAACTTGCTAGCATGTGCATATAAAAGTGAGTTCTTCCAAATCTTCATAAAAACCCTATCTGGTAGATCCATATTGATCTAGGACAAGGATAAGGACTCAGTGGAAAGCCTCAAAAACAAGATTCAGTTGCATGAGGGGATGCCAATAGTAGATCAAAATCTCATCTCAAAAGGGAAATAGTTAAGACTTGTAGACTCTCAAAGATTATAAGATAATCAAAGGCTCTAATCTTTCTATTGTCTCAGGATTGTATGGTGGAACTAGACCTTGCCCATCTATCTCCTACAAAGAAGTAGCTAGAGGAGGTGTTGGACATGTTAAGGCTACAACCCTAGCTAGGAATTTTCTTGGCCCTTACATAGTGGATAAGAAGGAGGAATACCCGCAGATAAATTTCAAGAAATCACAAGTAAACAATGTTCTCATATTTTTACAAAAAGATTGTAATATTTGGATTTAATGGTTTTTTGCCTAAAACTGAAGACCTTTACCAGTGGATCTACACAAAATGGACCAAAAAATGCGACATCTACTTATGCTGAAAGGGTTTATTCATAATATGCCCTTTCATAAAATCATATTACTGAAAAATTCTTAAGGAAGGATCGTGGTTCTCAGGAAGACTTGGGTTATTCACTACTCCCTAGCTTCTAGATTTCAACTCATATACCATGGAAGGTACAAAAATTCCCATTTGGATTTGTTTACAAAACCTCCCACTTCCATTTTGGCATCATGAAGTACTTGAAGACATCGGAAATGCATTGGGAGTATTTGTAAAAATAGACAATGAGATAATAAGAAAGGGGCTTTTCACTTTTTCTTGCATTTGTGTGAAGATAGGCCTCACAAAGGGGTTGTCATACCGCATCCAATAAAGAAATTGTCACTTCCAAAGGACAAAAAATATTGATTAATAAAAAACAACCTTCAGATGTCATGTATGTAACCTAATCAGACATTTACAAGACAATTTATCTCTAGCCAAAAAAGCAACAAATACGAGGAAAGGACCATTGGCTAAAACAAAAATATTGCATCCCTATGAGCCTCCTTTCTTCAGATAATGAAGAAATGGAGAATTAAAAAGACCCCATAGCAAAGGAAATGATGAAATGAATGAAAATGACACTCAGGAAGAGCTCCCTCCATAGACCATAGATCCCAATCAGAACATAGAAATGTTAGTCACATCAAATCTCTTAGTCATTGAAGCAGCAACATCAAAGAAAGAAATGATTCCAAGAACTAAAAGATCGCATGAAATAGAGAGCTTCGAATATGAAAAGAAGCTCCCCCTTCCTCCAAACACGATGGCCACAACATTGGCTGTTATCCAACATGGCCTAGGGGTATGGAAGGAAGTAAAAAATAATAAAGGGAAGAAAGGAAAAGTGGATGATTTCTACAACTATACAAGTTGTTGGCACTCCAACTAGTTTTTTTCTTTTTGCTTAATTATGAGGGCTTTAAGCCATTACTATGATGGATCCAAGTTATTATTTATCTCTAAATGAATGCCAATCATGTATCTACAAAATGTAATTTTATTTCACTTGATAATAAAATTACATTTTTTTTCTCGAGGAAAAAAAACACAAACAATTAAGAATTCTTAATTTTTATATGCATTTAGAGTAAAAACTATGCTTTTAGAAAGAGTTATACATGGTTTTCTATTGAGTATATTATTATTTAATAATAATAATAATAATTCTATTAAATATGATTATATTATATATATTATT
>APFE031621194.1:45348-71942 GCA_000404065.3 Pinus taeda
GGCCTATTTACTGACCTGACCCCAAGAGCTTTCGGGATTCGACCCTGTGACCTCCCAGTGGCGAGGCACTTGATTTGACCGATTGAGCTAACTCTTGGGGATTATTTATTATTATTATTATTATATTATGAAATAATAATAATAATAATAATAATGAGAGAGATGAGTAGTGTCTAGGGTTTATTTAGTTCACTGATCAATTCTGAATTCTAGTGGTGTAGACAGACAAAGTGAGTGAAGTTGTGTGGCTTCATAGATGCATATTGGGTTGGGAGTCCATGAGACCGAAAGAGTACATCATGTGGAATTTTTATTGTTGGGCCCGCAATTGTTTCTTGGTATAACAAGAAGAAAATATATGTGGTGCTCATCTCGGCAGAAGAATAATACATGACTGCAAGTCAAGCAACATGTGAGGCAATTTGGATGAGAAAGATACTTGTGGGAATGTTTGGTCAGATTATGGATCCAAGTGTGATCTATTTTGATAATCAGAGTTGCATCAACCTCTATGAGAATCCTATATTTCACAATCGATCCAAGAATATAGATATTTGGTATCACTATTTACGAGACTGTGTGCAAAGGTGGATAATGTTGCTACAATACATTCCGACAAAGGAACAAAATGCTGACATTTTGACAAAGGCCTTGTCAAGAGGGAAGTTTGAGTTCCATAGGTGCAAGATAGGGGTGGTTGATAATCCCTTTCTTGTTGACAGGGAGCGTTAAGAATGCAATAATAAATTCTCAATTTGATTTTGTCTTGATTAAATTGAGAAAATTCAAATTTCCACATTAGCAGACAACTTGGATGCAATTAACTTGTGTGACATGGCTTGTGTCACCAAGTTTACTTAGTAAATTCGAGTTGGATGAGTTAGATTTCAATTAAGCATGTGTGATTGCTAATTTGTAGAAATCAAGGTTAGTTATTTCGAGTTGTTTTCAATTAAACTAGTTCTAACTATTGGAGGAACTAGTGGAAGGTCAATTGTGTAGTGGGACTTTAGTGAAACTCGGTGATCATCCATTTAGCTGATCAATCAGCCCAAAATAGCTAGTGCATGTAGAGAATTCGAGTTCCCCAACTTTGGTAGAGATTTCAAGGCAGTGTAACATCAATTGTAGTCTAGTATTGAGTGTACAGGTGTTGCATGCAGTCAGATGATCAACCTTGGGAATTGTGCAATCCATTTTGGGGAATTTCCTAAATAATAAGGGCCTAATTTCTCAAGGAATTGTGCAAGGAAATAGGGGCTCAAATAGAGGAAAAATTTGACTAAGTCTGGGTCATAGCTTCTCAATGAGTAGAGAGATAGGTTATTCACTTGTAGGTTGAGCTCAGATTGAGCTAGCAACTGTAATAGATCTCTATTCATCATATTAATGCAAGAAGGCATTGGGGTTTTTATCATATTACTTTCCCCTCGAAAATTTTTGTGTTCATGTGTGTTATTTCTCATTGCAATCTTTTGATTGATGTTCTAAATTGTGAATTGATTTCCACAAAGAAATAGAGTAGGTTTGTGTCTTGTGGTTTTGATTAAAACTTCATTGGCAATTGCAAATATACACCATAATTTCTACAATGTAGTTGAGGCATAAATGAAACACATCTTCCAACTAATAGTCACCTATTGGGGTAAAAAAAAAACAAAGGAAAACTGGCGAGTACCTCAGAGCATGATAAAAAATACATGTAAAACTCCATATGCCTCACAAAGGCACAAAAGGTGGTGCCTCTGAGTAATAAAGGAAAAAGACAACCCAATTAGTGCACAAAGGATTCGACTTCTCTGATCACTCTGACAATGAGGGCTCAAAGAAAACCATACCAAACTGAAGAGAGGTCCTAAGCTTAGGAAGAGTGTCTCACTCCATATTATGCGCCCTGAACACATGTAGGAAGGAGATGCCTATGAAAGTAGGTAACAGGGCCGAGATATTTGCCATCTAATGGTGGAGAGATGGGACCTCAAGAGAAGCCTTCCCCTGAACCTATTCAATGGCAATCCTAGAATCCCCTACAATCTTGAACCCATCAATAACGATCCAAGATACACATTGGAGGGATACCCTCAGCGCAACCACCTCTGTCGTGCAATAAGTATCAGTACCTCCATGTAGAAGAAATGAAAAGAGTGTTCTGGGAAAATATTGATGGAGATCCCACATCTACATCTACCCCCAACAGAGGCTCCATCGAAGAATGCTATAGGGAGTGAATCCCCCATATCCTTGAATGAAACAGTTCGGTGTGAAGGTCTAGGGGTCCATGGGATGATCTCATTGAAGAAAACAACAATCTTGAGGCAAGTGGCCAAGATATTAGGGGGTACATTTTCAAAGATGTAGCCATTCATGGAATGCCAAATTCCCCAAAAGTCCTGCAAAGGGAGGCTTATGTATGCTTGTGAAGACCAAAACCGGAGACAGGGGAATATAGAGGAATCTATCTCCTCATTGCCTCAAGAGGGTTTTATCATTCAATAAAATATGATTAAAAAGTAGCAAGAAAATCAAATGGGAGAGGAATAGGAAGTCCATGATCGGCATTAACTTTTCCAAAATGAGGGCACTACATCGGCCCTAGCTATTACATTCATCGAATGCACTACATAATAACGCTAGCATTAAGAATTGCAAGATAGTAATGTAAGCAAATCTCCCGCAACTGAATCCGATTTTGGTCAAAGTATGATTGAGAATTTTTTTTCATTATTCATGAGTTATTGTCAATTAAATATAACTAACACAATCACATTAATAAATAAATGTCAAAAATTGATATATGCTACCATAAAAATATTTTTTTTTTCTTTAACAACTTAACCATTCAATTACATATAATATAATACAAAGTATACTTTAACCTCAGAAACAAAAAAATAAAGTTCTTATACTTCAATTTTCAGAACGTCGAAAACAATTTTTTTTTTCCTGTATAGACGACGTAAAAACTCCAAGTAGTGCCTACTTAACTATAATTTTGGGACCTGAAAATCATTTGCCTCTTTGGATGAAGATCTATGACCCAAAATAAACATTACTGCCTAATTTACACTAGGCCAATCCAAAATTGAATATATATCAACCATAAACAAGATATACATTGGGTTTTTGATTGCATAATTTACAATAAGCCCTCCGAAAATTGAAGATATAGAAACCACAAACTATATGTACATTGGTTTCTGGAAAAAGTGACATCTGCAATAGCGAATTTTTTTTTTTGAAAATGGGTAAATCGATACGAAAAGAAGAAGCCTCTCCCTGGATATAAGACATATGAATAATGCTACCTATTAGTGTTCACGGTATACCTTCTATTTATACACCTGAATTGTTGTATCCATATTTTATTTTCCACTCTAGGATTGCAGACTTAAGTGTATGATTTGGAATGAGTATATTATGGTCTAGGGTCTGTTTCGTCACTGGGGACGTATTCTTGTTTTCAAGCCAAGTCTTGATGTTGCTGTGCTCATATGTGTAACCATCAGCCGCGATATGGGGATCAACCATGATTTCCTGCATACAATAAGGCCAGTATACTTTCAGTATTAGAAATGATAGCCAGATGTTGATGAGTCATGCACATATAGTTCTGTTTACTTAAATGAATTAAGGCATCCTCTCTAATGGAGATGGGTTTTCTTTCAACCTAGATTATCATAATCACTGATCCTTTCATTTAAATGAAGCCTGGGTGAGAAAAACTAACCTTAAGTATAGGACAAAAGAAGTGACTTGGGGGCATCACATCAATTTCCTCTCTGTTCTGTCTGCTTTCCTCTCTGTTCTGTCTGCTTTGAGCATCACCAAAGGCTTTGAGTCTCTCTAATTCTGGCAGGACATCCTTTTCCAAGTCTGGCCTGTCCCTGCGCCTAAACTCCGCACATTTCAACCCTAATAGTGCTAATTTCAGAGCTTCATCAAGAGGCCAATCTCCAGCATTTTTGTCCAGGATCTCCTGAAATGAACCGTCCTCAATGGCTGTTTCAACTGCATCTGTTACACCCATGGGTGGTCTTCCTGTCAGCAATTGCAGAATGATTATTCCCAGAGCATACAAATCAGACTTGGGGCCAAGGATACCAGTCCTTTGGTACTCAGGATCAATATAACAAAATGTCCCTGCAGGGACTGTGCTATTGTACTGGGTTAGCATGGTTGTGGTCATTGCAGACACAAGCCTGGCAAGACCTGCATCACCGATTTTGCTAACGAAGTTGTGATCCAGTAAGATATTCGCAGGTTTCATGTCACGGTGAACAATCGGCTCTGGCTTTGCACTGTGAAGAAAAAGCAACGCACATGCCACTTCCCGAATGATTCTAAAGCGTGAAAACCATGGAAGAGGAGCACTGTTTCCCTTGCAGAGCAGACGGTCTTCTAGACTACCATTTGCCATATATTCATATACCAAACACCCATGTTCAGGGCAGGCTCCAAGCAAAAGTACCATGTGAGGGTGACGAACTCGGCTCAAAATCTCAAGCTGAACAGTTTAGGAAAAGAAAAACACCCAACCAAAGATTTATAAACAAAATACTAAGCAACTCAAGTATTAAAAATCTTCTGCAGATTCATTATTGAGTTTTAGATTTTAAGAGTATTAACCATAGGTAGTGCTTTAAAGATTTAATACCTCCCGTTGAAATTCCTGCATTCCTTGAGTTGCTTCGTTTTTTAGAACCTTGACTGCTACTGTGGTATGTTGCAAAGTGCACATGTAGACAGCACCATAACCTCCCTCTCCTATCTTGAGTGAATCAGAGAAGAAATCTGTGGCAGTTTGAATTTCTTCTATTGAGTATCTTCTGTATCTGTATCCTTGATGGGTAGATTCAAGCTCTTCCTGTGCTTTCTTTCTCTTTTCTGCTTCTAGTGTGGCTCTTAGTTCTGCATCCCTTCTTTCTTGGGCCTCCTTTTCAGCAAGCTGTCTAGCTTCTTCAGCGATTCTAATGGCCATTTCACTCTTTTCTTTCTCTTCGGCAGCGATTGTTCTCGCTATCTCTTCTCTTTTCTCTGCTTCCTCGACTTTTCTCACGTCTTCCATGACTTGGAGAGATAGTTCATTGGCCTGTCAGCGGCATTGAGCTCCTAAACATCAATCCCCCAGGGTACCCACAACTGCATATCTGATATTCAACCTATATCTGATATTCAACCTACATTAAACTCGACTAGAAAATTTAAAGCAAGATCGACAGATAAAACTCACCGTAATTTTCGCTTCCATTGCTTCTTCTCTCTCTACAGCAAACATGCCTAGAGTATGATTTAGCTCACGCTTCAAACTTTCTAGTTCAATCATTATGTTGGGCTGAAGAAATAAAGAAAGAAATCATATTAGCTCAAAACAAACGCATTATATACTCATATCTTGATATTGTCAAAAAAATTTGCATAGACAACCCTTCATTGTCCCATTCTACTGGTTGGCTTTCTATATTTTTAAGTTTATACGCTCAGGCATTTCCAAAAGTATTTTTAAGTTTATACAGTCAGGCATCACGTTTTTTTTTTAACAACTATTTTCTTGATTTCATCGGGAAAAAGCATTTCGGTTCCAAATCTGTAGTTTTTGAAAATCTCACGCATTTCGAAGTTCTTAAATTTCAGTGTCGAAAAGGACAGACAGGGTCTATACTGATTCTGGCCAAGGACCTCACTCTATGGCATAATACGCTATTTATATAGTCTCTTGCTTTCGAGTAAATTTAATTTTAACTTTGAAAAGAATTAGGTTGAAACTTCAGAGTTTTATTTTTTTATAAAAAAATCATTTATATAATTTTTATCTGAAATTTTAACCAGTTTTAGATTAACCCACTTCATATTCTTTTTCGCAACAAATAATTTCGAATAATATACAAAATAAAACTTCTACCTTGTAATCCATGCTTTGATCGATGAGGATATATTTATTTTGCTTATGAAAAGTTTAATGAAAAGAGATTTTCGTTTTTATTTGGGTTTTAATTCACAGAGATTTTCGGTTTTATTTGGGACAATTTTTTGTAAAATTCAGTAGAGATTTGTAATTAAAAAAGTGAATTATGTAATATAAGATTTGATTCTTCCCAAAATTTCATAGTCTTGAATTTAATAATAAAAAGATTTAATTTGTTTCTCCGTTTTGGATGGATGGTGAAAAGACGGTCAGGTTTGGGATGGATGGTGAAAAGATTATCTGTTCAAATTTCCATTGAGTTTGAAATATATTTTTTGGATTCATCCTTGTTAAAAATGGAAGATGCATGATATATTCATCAAATTGAACAACTCACAGGTGATGAGCTTTATCTAGAGATTGTCTCTGGCAGAATGCTCTACACATTTATCATTAATCATCATGAATAAATAGTTTACATGCAAGTAGGAGTGTTAGAACAAACTCCTAAGATGTAGAAACTAAATCCTAATCTAAGGTTCACACTTAACTAATGAAGGAATTCTCTCAAAGAATACATTTCTCCATTAATTTCAAGACTCCCTTGTTAATGGAAAAAGGGTTCACTGGTACTCCTAACGTCTCCCTAAATAACTCAAATGTAATTCTTCCAAGAGGCTTAGTAAAAATATCTGCAGCATTGTCACAAGTATTACAATATTCAATATGGATTTCCTTTGACCGAACCTTCTCTCTAACAAAGTGAAACTGTGTATCAATATGCTTTGTGTTTTTATGAAACACTTGATTATTTACAAGTTTGATTGAGCTCTGGTTGTCACATTTGATAATTGTTGCCTCTTTTTGTTCTTCTTCGACATCTTGGAGAAGTCTTCTCAACCAAACTGCCTCACAGATTGTTGCACACATTGCTTGATACTTTGCTTCTGTTGAAGACAATGATACAATGTTTTTTTCTTGCTGCTTTATGTAATGACCGCGGATCCAATGTTGAATGCATAACCTGTTATGGATGTTGATCATCTAGATTTCCAGCCCAATTTGAGTCTAAGAAACCTATCAATCTAACATCAAACAAATTAGTACATTTAATAACAAAGTCTAAGGTTTCTTGAATATACCTTAAGACGCCTTCCGCTGCAACCCAATGATTTTCAAGAGACTTTGACATGAATTGGTTTAATACACTTACTACAAAAGCCAAATCTGGCCTACTTGTAGTCAAGTAAATTAGACTCCCAACCATCTGTCTATACAGTGTTGCAACGACCTCCATAGAACCATCACTATTCTGAAGTTTGGTATTTTGTTGTAAAGTGTTAAAATTGGCAACTAGGGCCAAACTCCATGTAGGTCATCTTATTAATAGAAGTTGATATTTTTCTTGGATCCCTCTCATCGAGAGGTGTAGGATTGATCTAAAAATCATCCGATTTCAATAAGTATTCATGAAGATATGAATTTAGTTGTGTTATGGGACAATTCGTCAAGGTCAGCATCAACCAAATAAACCCCACTTGTGCTCAACATTTTAGTATAAATAGAGATGGCCTTCAAGTCATTTCAACACACTTGGGATCTCTTCCTCTCTACTTGTCTTTGGGTTTTAGTAGGAGGAGAGATCCTAAGGGATAACGTTGCTATAATCCAGAGGGCAGAAGCCGAACTTCCAGAACTGCAAGAAACTACCGGAATTGCCGAAACTGCTGGGAACTGTCGAAAACTGTCGTAACTGCCCAGAACTATTGGAACTACCTGGAACTGCCGGAACTGCCGAGAACTATCAAAATTGTCGGAATTGCGGGAATTGTGGGAACTGCCAGGAACTACCAGAGCTGCTGAGAACTACCGAAACAGTGGGGAACAGCCGGAACTACTGGCATTGCCGGGAACTACTGGAACTACCGAGAACAGTCGGAATTGTCGAAACTGCCAGGAACTGTCGGAGCATCTGTCTCTAAAGGAGAGCAACATACAAGGGACAACTAACTAACATTGGGATAGTTGTATGGTACTTAGTAGCAAATACACCAAGCATGTAATGTTACAGCTACCATGCAAGGGACAACAAGCATGCTAGGGACAACAAGCAAGCAAGGGACAACAATCATGCTAGGGACAGCCAGAGCATAGGTCAGTACAAGAACATGATGTAGCAATGACACATAATGTAGTATAGTGATGGGTACAACCATGATTAATGAAGCGTGATGAGATGTAGCATAGTGATGATGGGTGTAGCATGGTACAACACGGTGAAGTGCAGCATGATGATGAAATTCAATACAACGATAGGTGGAGTCACCTTAGAGAATCAGTTGAAGCAACATGTCTTCAACTGATCTCATGTATCATCTTCTTGGAGAGGATCTATGCTCTTATTTAGATAAGTCAAAGTGTTGACTTCTGTTGTAAACATACTATCCCTCTCTCTCTCTCTGTTGAACTATTGAAGAACATATAAGAAGAATTGATCAAGGGTTTCCCCACATTGGGGTTTGTCCCTAGCTAGTGCCACATCTTGTGCTCTCTTGTCTTGGCTTGCCTCCTGCGATTTATGTTTATGTTCTATCTGCAGTTTACTTAAATGTTGATGTGATTGCTAATCTGGAAAGGATATTGAGCTAAATGTGAAAATTGAAATAAATTGCTCTAAGCATAGAACATACCTAAAATTAACATGGTATCAGAGCTGACATGAAGACAACGCCCAAGCAAGAGTGAAAGAGCAATCACCGAAGACAGTTGGGAAAGGACAAAAGGATCAATGGATTCTTCATCCCTCTTCAAGTTCACCGAGGTTGAAGTCGAAGCAGAGAATATTTTCAAAATAGCACAACAAAAGTTTCTGATGGCCTAGCTAAGGATCACTTCATTGGGAAGTCCGGATCTAAGGGTGGAAGGAAACGTACATGCCTTGGTTGCAATAAGTTCGGCCATTATGTGAAGGAGTGTCTGAATGGCAGAAACACATCTCTTGATGAAGATAACAATCATTCCAAGGACATCTTCAATGATCAAAGGAATGACAGGGAATGCAGGTCATCAAGGAAATGGCTGACTCTTCAAAGAAAGCAAGGAACCCTAGGTATGAAGAATGAAATGTTATTTCTAATAAGAAAAAGAAGTGTTATCTTGTATTGGCCCTCTCCTTCAGATTATTGGGAATCCAGCTTATTGATTGTAGTGCTTCAAGGCACTCCAATGGATAAAAGGGTGCACTCTCTAATTTGGTAGAGATGGAAACAATCATGGGATTATACTTGGAGCCAATGCCACCTATCCCAGAAAGGGTGTAGGGAATGTTACCCCTCAATTGAATGAGGGTAACTCAATTCATTTACAAAATCTCTTTTATGTACTTGATCACAAGAAGAACCTGGTGTGCATCTCGGAAATGGAAGTCAAAGGTTTCAGGGTGGCATTCGTTGATGGAAAGGTATGTGTTAAAAAATAGAATTTTCAACGATACATTTTCTCTTGGGATCAGGGTTGGAAATTTGTATCAAGTTGGAGGATGGTCCATTGGGGATCATGTCAATTAACATATCACATCTATAACACCGGAGGTCTACCTATGGGGACCTACCCGATGTGAGTCAGATGGTGATAGGGATGCCTGAATTCAAGAAGAGCATGAAGGTACATGTCTGAGATGTACCAAAGGAAAATCTTATAAGGGGACCATTCCCCTCATGCAGCAGGTCCACAAGTTTGGAACAACCTGAGGAGTTTGAGATTTATGATTGGGAATCTCATGTATATAGGTGGAAGAAAACCCTCTATGGTTTGAAGCAAAACACCCCGGGCATAGTATGAGAGGATTGATAGCAGTCTGATGAAGCTAAGATTCACTAGGAGTGAAAACTATCCAAACCATTACCCGAAGGTTGTGGATGATAGACCTCTCATACTGGCACCTTATGAGGACGACCTATTTCTGACAGGTGAAGAACCTCTCACTTGCAGAAGTAAGAGGGAGTTGGATTGCAGATGTGGAATGGTAAATTGCAAGCCCGCGACTACCTCGAGGATCTTAACTTTAAGAAGTTATATGGTGGTGATGTCAGACAATATTTGGGAAATGCCTCTGAGTTTCATAAACTCATCTGCATTGATGTTCTCGGTGAACCTTCGTTCGTATATGTGCTTTGCAGTTAGTATGGTGAGGTCATATTTGGTTGAGCCTCACTATATTCGTGCCAAGAATCTTTTGAGATATCTTTAGGGCACAATATCTCATGGATTGAGATACACTTCTGGAAATATGAAGTTGCATGATTATTCGAATGTTGACTGGGCAGGCAATGTGGAGGATTGCTAGAGCACTTCTCAGTGTTGGTTCTCTCTGGATTCTACTTCGATATCATGGATGAGCAGGAAGCAAAAGTCAGTTGCTATAAGCACTTCCGAGATCGAATACATAGCTACAAATATGATCTCGTGTGAAGCTACCTGGTTGTGGAAGCTCATCAATGAGTTGTTTGTACACATGATGAATACCACAATGATTCTTTGTGGCAACCAGGGGGGGTTTCGATTATTGAGGAATCATGTATTCGATGATTGCTCCAATAGATAGACATCATATACTGCCTTATCTGGGATATGGTAAGTCAATGAGCGAGGAGGCTCCATCGCATTGGGACTGATGTACAGGTCGGAGACACTTTGTCAAAGCCCTGGGGAAAGGGAAAATCTATGATTTTCCTGAACGACTTGGAGTCGTTGAGAGACCTTCGTACAAGGGTCCTGCATGTTGCATGCATTGAGCTCTAGGGGGATTGGGGTACTTACTGGAGCGACATACGGCCACAGGGTGACTCACCCTCCCCTGGTGGTGCACTATGTATAGGGTGACAGGTTCAACCTTTCCCTATGATACGTCATGGCAACTATGGAACAGAATGATTAATTCTCTTGTGTGTTGGGATGATTAGTTCTCTCGTGACAACTATAGGACAGGATGATTATTTCTCCTCTGGGCCAGGATGATTAGTTCTCTGTGGCAACTATGAAACAAGATGATTAGTTCTCCTGTGGGCCGGGATGATTAGTTCTCTTGTGGCAACTATGGAACATGTTGATTAATTCTCCTATGTGTTGGGATGATTAGTTCTCCCGTGGCAACTATAGGATAGGATGATTAATTCTCTTGTGGGCCAAGATGATTATTTCTCCACGACGAATGTAGTACAGGATGATTGGTTCTCCTGTGGGCCAGGATGATTAATTCTTCGTGAGAACTGTGAAATAGGATGATTAGTTCTCCGTGGAAACTGTGAAACATGATGATTAGTTCCCCCGTGGGCTGGGATGATTAGTTCTCCCTTAGTGACTATGGGGCGGGATGATTCGTTCTCCTGTGAACAGGATGGTTAGTTCTCCTGTCGAGGCATCCTACCCATGCAGTCTGGGACCCATGGGAAGTACCTCTCATCTTATCAATGAGCATGGAAATGGGTTTAGGGACCATAGTAGTACTATCAATGGATGCATCGATGTATCTACCATACTCCCTATGCTAGGATGACCTCCATTGATCTGGAATCAATGAAATTGATCTGAGATCAGTATGAGTGGTTTGAGACACTCTCTTGTGATATTGATCTAGGATCAATAAAACTAAGTTCGGGTGAGTAAGAGTGCTCTGACAAACTCTGTTAAGATGTAATTGACTTCGGGTCAGTAGAGAATGGTATGAGACATTATCAATAAATTCTTCTTTTTCATGGTTCAACAGAGTAGAGCAGAGTTCAATAAAGAAAAGCAGTGCAGGGAACTGATGGCAGTGATAGTACAATCAAACATATGGATCAACATATGGAGTTCTCCCTAGTTGAGAAAGAGTGTTAAAATTGGAAACTAGGGCTAAAATCTATGTGGGTCATCTTATTAATGGAAGCTGATATTTTTCTTGGATCCCTCTCATTGAGAGGTGTAGGATTGATCTAAAGATCATCCGATTCCGATCAGCATTCATGGAGATATGAATTTATTTATGTTATGGGACAATTCGTCAAGGTCGACAAGCAACCAAATAAACCCCACTTGTGCTCAACATTTTAGTATAAATAGAGGTGGCCTTCAAGTCATTTTAACACACTTGGGATCTCTTTCTCTCTACTTGTCTTTGGGTTTTAGTAGGAGGAGAGATCCTAAGGGATAACGCTGCCCTAATCCAGAGGGCAGAAGCCAGAACTGCCAGAATTGTCAGGAACTGCTGGAATAGTTAGAACTGTCGGGAATTGCTTGAATTGCTGAGAACTATCAGGAACTACCGGAACTGCCGGATTTGCCGGAAACAGCCGGAACTGCCGGAACTGCTAGAACTGTAGGAACTGTTGGGAACTTCTAGAACTGCCAGGAAGTATCAAAACTGCTGGGAACTACCAAAACTGCTGGGTACAGCCGGAACTGTCAAAACTGTCGAGAACTGTTGGAATTGTTGGGAACAGCCAGAATTGTCAGGAACAGTTGGAACTGCCAGGAACTGTCAGAGCATTTATCTCTGAAGGAGAGAAGCATGCAAGGGACAACTAACTAACATTGGGACAGTTGTATGGTACTTAGAAATACACCAAGCATGCAATGTTATAGCTATCATGCAAGGGACAACTAGCATGCTAAGGACAACAAGCATGCTAGGGACAACAAGCAAGCAAGGCACAACAAGCATGCTAGGGACAACAAGCAAGCAAGGCACAATAAGCATGTTAGGGACAGCCAGAACATAGGTTAGTATGACAACATGATGTAGCAATGGCACATAGTGCAGTATAGTGATGGGTACAATCATGATTAATGAAGTGTGATGAGATGCAACATAGTGATGATGGGTGCAGCATGGTGTAGTGCCGTGAGGTGCAGCATGATGACGAAATGCAACACAACGATAGGTGAAGGACTCACCTTGGAGAATCAATTGAAGCAGTATGTCTTCAACTGATCTCATGTATCATCTTCTTAGAGATGATCTATGCTCTTATCTAGATAAGTCAAAGTGTTGACTTTTGTTGTAAACGTACTCTCTCTCTCTCTCTTTGTTGAACTATTGAAGAACATATAAGAAGAATTGATCAAGGGTTTCCCCACATTGGGGTTTGTCCCTGTCTAGCGCCACATCTTGTATCCTCTTGTCTTGGCTTGTCTTCTACAATTTATGTTTATGTTCTATCTGCAGTTTACTTTAATGTTGATGTGATTGCTAATATAGAAAAGATATTGAGCTAACTGTGAAAATTGAAATAAATTGCTCTAAGCATATAACATACCTAGATTTAACATAAAAGCACTGAGGCAACTTTGCACTGATCCATTCTGAACTTTTTCAATAAGCTCCTAACATACTTTCCTTGAGATAGAAAAGCCTGACCAGAATCCCTCCAAACTTCAAGACCCAAATAATAGTGTAACTCTCTGAGGTCTTTCATCTAAAAAATCTATGACATCTACTCTTTGATTTCTTTAATGTGTTCATCAGCATTTTCTTTAATGATAAGATCATCTACATATAAAGAAATCAAAATGCTTTTCCCCTTTTCATCAAACACGGTATACAAATTAGGGTCATTCTTGCTTCTTTTGTAACTATGATGAAGGAAAAATGAATCAAATTTATCATACCACAACCTGGGTGCCCGTTTTAGTCCATACAAAGCTTTATTCAATCTATAGACTAAATGTCCCTCCCCCTATTTAACAAACCCTTCAGGTTGCATTAAATAAACTTCTTCTTTTAATTCCCCATTTAAGAATGTAGATTTCACATCTAGCTAGTGTATCATCCATTGGCACTTGGTAACTAAATCAATTAACATTATAATTGTGTTTAATTTAGCTACAGGGGCAAAGGTTTCCTCATAATCTATGCATTCTTTCTACGAGTACCCCTTTGCAACTAGCCTAGATTTATATTTGTTTATACTCCCATTTGCTCTAAATTTAGGCTCGTATAACCATTTTCAACCTATGGGTTGTTTGCCTTCAGGTAGCTCAACTAGATCCCAGGTTTTGTTTTTAAGTATTGACTTATATTCCTCTTCCATTGCTGCCCTCCATTAAGTATATTGACTTGCTTCTTTATAATTAGAGGGTTCAACAACATTTAACATACTATTTATAAAAGCATGATCCCTATATCTTGTTGGCAACTGATTTTTCCTACCTAATCTTGTCAGTGGTGGACTGGCTTCAAATTTGATTTAATCATCCCTTGGTGGACTTGGTTTGCTACCTGCATCTATACCATCCACATATTCCTTTTTCTGTTATTATTGCCGTTGTTGTTTCTATTACTACCCATGGCTATCCCTTTAATCACTTCCAACTTCCACCAGCAAAGGCATGTGTCTTTCTTCATCCCTTCTATCATGGCTTCCATCATCAACCTGTTCATGGAATACTACACCTCTACTTGCAAAAACTTTATGAGTAGAGGGATTAAACAATTTATAAGCTTTAAACTTTGTGCAGTACCCAACAAAAATGCATTTAATGGCCTTTGAATCGAGTTTCTTCATATCCTCTTTTGGAACATGAGCAAAAGCTTTGGATCCAAAAACTCTTAAATAATTAACTGCAAGCTTAAAACCTAATAAAACTTTGAATGGAGTTTTAAAATCAAGGCTTTTTGTTGGACTCCTATTCTTGAAATATACTACAGTATTTATTGTTTATGCCCAAAATCCATTAGATAGGTTCTTACCTTTTAACATGCTTCATGCACACTCCACAAGGGTTTTGTTCTTCCTCTCCACAACCCCGTTCTGTTGAGGAGTGTGGGGTACTCTGAACTGCTTAACTATCCCATGGTCCTTGTAATATTTGATGAAACCACCCTTGTTGTATTCTCCCCCTTGATCTGAGCAGAGAATTTTGATGACTTTCCCTATCTATTTTCCAATCATGCTTCTGAACTCCTTAAAATATTCAAAAGTATCACTCTTCCTTTTTAGAAAATATACCCAAGTAAATCTCGTGCAATCATCAACAAATAATAATAAATAATAGGCACGTCCTAATGACCTCGTTTGCATTACCCCACACAAATTAGTGTGCACAAGCTCTATTATATCTCTCTTCTTTCTATCTATATTCGCAGGAAACTCATCCATGTGCATCTTCCCAAGAGCACATGCTTCACAATCAAGATGAAAATTATTTAAAATAGGAGGAGCATTGACCATACCTCGTTTCTAAAGTAGAAGCAGGTCATTAAAATTGATATGGCTGAATCTTTGATGCCATAAGTCTTTTGCAATCATAATTGATGAAGTCAAGGTTTGGTGTGGTGTGCTTATTACATTCAACTTATACAATCCTCCCACTCGAATACCTGATGCAATTGGATTCATATGATCCAGTAGATCTTTAATAACACAATAAGACTTAAAAAACTCTAACTTAAGATTCTGATATGTTACCATAGAAACAAAGATCATTTTCTTTTTTATTCCAGGTACATACATTACATTTTGAATATGCCTAATATTTCCATCAGACAATACAATAGGAACATTACCATACCCTTTGATTTTATATCCTCTATCATCACTAAGGTAGATATGAACACCACTATTGGTTTCTTTGACATTTTCAAACCAATGTTTGTTACCTATCATGAGAGTGGAAGCTCCTGAGTCCACAAACCAAGTTTCTGCTTCATCATCCTCAGTAGAGAACGTAGAATCCGATACAAACAATCTGATATCCTAATTCTGATCTTCATCAGCAAAGTGCCCTGCATACTTCTTATCTCTATGTCAACCTTCATCAACCTTCTTCTTATGGCAATTTTTAGCAATATGACCAAGTCTACCACAATAAAAACATTTGGGTACTGGATCACTTCTGTTTGAAGACATACCTTGAGGTGGTTTTCTTTGTGGTGTAGTCCCGCCTTTATGTCTTGCACTTGCCTTCCCTCTGAAGGGCTTCTTCTTCACCATTAGAGCAAGATCTAAACTCTGGGGTTTCAGAGTCATATGCCTTTCTTCCTCTTCCATCAGGATCACTGTCAATTCTTCAAATTTGGGGGCTTTCACTCTCGCATTCAAGCCTATGATAAACATCTAATAGTCATCAGTCATACCATTCATGGTAATCGTGACAAGATCAATGTTTGACATTGTCTCCCCTATGTCGCTCAACTTATCTTTGAGCTCCTTTATTCGAGAGATGAACATAGCCACTAATTCATTCTCCTCCATTTAATGTAGATAATCTAGTTTTTCAGAAATAGTAGGTGCTTTGTGTTTTTGATCTCGTTTAGGTCCTGAGGAGTTATCCATATGTCGTTTATTGATTTACATTCTCGGATGTGAGGGATAATACAATCTTTCACTAACAATTTTAATAGCACTTTTGCTTTATTCTCCCTTTCTTCCCAGTCTTGGATTTTTGTTGTTGTTTCATCTGTAGCTATGGTCAGCTTCAACTCATCACCGCTTGCAATCGCCCACGCGTTTTGCCCCTCAAGTAGGGTCTGCAACTTAAATTTCCAATTAGAATAATTGGATCCATTGAGCTTATTGCTCTTGTTCAAATATTCCTCTGCCATCTGGTTATTCAGCTTGACAGGCCTACCTCAAGACAAAAAAAAAATTCTCGCGCTATACTTCAGCGCTTTGCCTCCTCACCACCAGGATTCCTTCGTATCACTCAAGCCACAATCCTGCCCTAGGTACTCACCCAATCACCAATTCACTTTGGCTTTGATTCACTCAATGATACCATGTTAAAAATGGAAGAGGCATGATATATTCATCAAACTGAGAAGCTCACAAGTGAAGAGCTTCACCTGGAGATTGCATGTTGCAGAACACTCTACACATTCACCATTAATCAACATGAGTAAATATTTTACATGCAAATAAGAAAGTTAAAACAAACTCCTAAGATGTGGGAATTAAATCCTAATCTAAGGCACACCTAACTAATGAATTAACTCTCTCCAATGATACATTTCTTCATTAATTTCAACAATCACATAAAGATTTTGAATAATAGACATTTTAAATTAACTAATATTATATTTTCCAAATCAATCACATAAAATTTTTGAATTGTGGATATTTCAAATCAACCAATATAAATCATCTCCGGGAAAAAAGATTACCTATAAATTAAAAAAAATTACCTATGAATTAAAAATGAGAGGTTAAGTGTATACCTAAAAATACCCAAATTCACGAGCTAATTCAAATTTATACTTATATATTTAATTTTAAACTTATAAGAGAGTTATTATTAAAAAAGACGGCCATAATATATCAGCATCTTTTATTCTCAACCCTACAATTAAAATTTGTAACTAACCAAAAAAAATTAATACAGTGACTTCCACTAGAAATGTGACGACAATCACAAAATAAAATACAAATTTGTAAAATCTACACAACGGGGATACACATTTTACCTGGCACTGTAACAAGGGTTCATTATTTGATGTTGATGCTGCTTTGAAATCCAATGAGCTGATCTCCATTTCTGGTTTCCCGTTCTCATTGTGAATGTTTACATTTCCATGACCACATGTTGAACTGTCGGAGAAAACAGGTGGCTCTTCTTGCAAAGTGCCCCTAAGGTCATCCACACTTGGATTGTCCACGCTAAGTTGATTTGTGCAGCTTGTATAATAGGTATCGCTTTCCATGGTTGGGACGTCTCCAGGGGATGGAGCTATAGTCCTCGGAAAGCCGAAATTGATCACATCTGAGAAGCCATTGAGATGATCATTAGAATCCTCTAGAGTGTCATTTTCGTGCTGTGTACATGTAGCTGAGCGGACCGAAATCAGCCCGCCCTTTGATATTGCATATACGGTACAAAAAGTAGGGGCATTTTTGGCAACAGTTGCCGGTACGTCAAGGCACTTGATTCTCCTGGAGAAAAACAGGGATGAGGGAGAATGCAGATATGAACTAAATAAATAAATGCAATAGACAAGTAAATTCTTCAGACGTGGTAGACATTAAAGCTCATAAATGTAACCACAGATAGCCTCAAATTCTAAACCTCACAAGCAAATCATTTTGGAATAAGAAAAATGAAAGAATCCTTCCCTGAACTTAGTTAGTTATATCCATCCTTCTGCATATTGAGTACACAAAGTCTTATTGATAGCTGCTCAGAACCTTTTGGAAGAAGTTACATGTGTGATGTGACTGGAGAATACTAATCACCAAAGTTGCTAAAATTTCTCCTGAAGTTTCCTTGCAAAGTTTATATTTCCATGCAATCATAACTTTATAGTTAAAACCTCATTCTTTCATTATATTTTTCATACAATGACAAGGATAACAGCTACATGGTTTTATATACTTGCAAAATTGATCAGCGTCATAATTTTTTCCACAATCACCGTTACTGTGAGTGCATGAACCTTTAGATTGCCTTGTTTTTAGAGTAAAAGTCATTCACTCCCGAACTGCATTGGATTGCCTACAACTTGGTTTGCTTTCATTGAAATGAAATGGACTCCCTTTCCAGCTAGATTTTCTTAATATAATGTAGACCGTTTTTAATGAAATGGAAAAGTCTAAACATGTTATATTTTGGAGTTTTCTGAGTTTTCACAAAATTTAAAATAAATTTTGATTGTATATATAGATTCAACTTCTCAAAAACTAAAAACTTTTACTCTGTGATAAATGACCAATAAACTCTCAATTCTTAATACTTAATATGATTTAGTGTTTCTGTATGTGATTATGGAAATAATCATTCAGGAAAAAAAGTTCAAACTTCGTTCCAAGTTGGGCGCTGTGACAAACGCATGATAAAAACCAAGCACATAAAATGAGCAAACGAATATTTTTCATATATAAGAGGGAATTCCCCAGTTCTCGGATCAAATTTAACAGCTCTTAAAACATGTTTATTTCTATCCTACCAATTAATCATTCTAAATGTTTCAAAAGAAACTAGTTCCCTCAAAAGCCTGAAATATTTTTAAAAGAAACATGCAGTATCATAATAATTTAAAAAAAAAAAAAGAATTAAACTTTTTTAGGTTATCTTATGCCAATAAATTTAATTATAAAATTGGAAAATGAAAAACGATGTTTTCTAAATATGAATTTAGATAATTGTTATTATATTTATTAAAAAAAAAAAGTCTATATCAAATTTCGAATACTTAATAAAAAATTAGAATGCGTAGATAAATAGGTTGCTCATTTTTAATATAAATAAGCTAAAAAATGGACATAATGCGTAGATAAATAAGTTGCTCATTCTTAATATAAATAAGGTAAAAAAATGGACATACAAAATCATTAGATAGTACGTTAAGCAATGGTTGTCATTGCATAAGTGGTTGCATCGGATCAAGAACAAATTAAACATAATGAACAATCTTTCCCAAAAACTTTATAATTAAATAAAATTTTATTAATAGAAATCAATTTAAATAATATTTTATATACAATATAATTTTGATATAAATAGTAAATATTTAAAATATAAATTTGAGAAAAATTATCATATTAAATTAAATAAATAAATTTAAATTAAAAATAAATTATTAAAAAATTAATTTAATATTCATTACACATTATATTTTTAAATATTTCATTAGTTAATAAAATATTTAATTCATTAATAAATAATGTTATTATATATAATATATATATATATATAAGTTTTTTTTATATTTTAAGTTGAACTTGCATTTGAAACCATTATTTAATTTTCATAATTAAATATAATATTTTATATTGAAATATAAGAGTTGAGATATTTTTAACCATTTTTAAAAGAAATAAGAATTTATGATATTTAACAATATTATAAATTAATTAATTCTCTCTTTTGAAATACCTCTTTTAGGAAATTGGATGAAATTGGGAGAGGAGACTTGGGGAAATAAGGGAGGGCTCGAAAAAAATCTCTGCAATCTGATCTAGGGTTTGAGTCAGGGTTTGGCGTCGTTAACCATGGCGGGTCGTGGAGGAGGGAGTTCTGCGCCTTCCTACAGTCAAATAGCTGTGAATAGAAACAAGGAAACTGATATGCATCACTTCAAGAAGCCAACAAACGTGATAATTGAGGATATTAACCCATGAAATATCAAACCTCACGAATAGAGAGTAAATCACGAAGAAGATAGCAGGGAGAAGAGGAAAGAGGGTAGCAGTCAGACAGCTACACCTTTGAGGGCGACAGGCGTCTGCAAACCTAAATCGACCACCACTCCTTGGGTCGTTTTAAGTGACCCAGCACTACAGGTGCACAGAGATCACATGACAGAACACGCCATCATTTGCAAATTTATGGGGATTTGGCCGACGGAGAAGGCCTTACATGCATCGATAAGGAACCACTGGAAACCAAAGGGGGAAATAAGCCTTCACCTTGGGTCCAAGGATTTCTTTATGGTGGTGTTCACCATCTTAGGAGATAAAGACAAAGTATTCGAGGGAGGACCTTATTTTTACGCTGTTGTAGACCTTTACATGTGACCATGCGTTATGAACTTTGTCCCATAACGAGAAACGTTCACTTCAGTACCGATATAAATAAGACTATACTCCCTTCCTTTAGATTATTCGCTGTCGGAGTCTCTAAAGGCTATCGGCAATAAACTAGAGCATTTTATAAATATATCAGATGCGACATTAAGAGGCAAATACACTTCCTTTGCCTGGATCTATATGGAAATGGACCTATCTGGGGCACTGCTAGATGAGATCATTTAAGAAGTTTATGATGAAGAATGGGTGTAGGTGGTGGACTATGAGCATGTCCCATTTAGATGTCATAAATGCCATGACATGGGCACCTTTACAGAGACTTCCCATTAAACAAACTGGAAAGCAACAAAAAAACCACCACAAGCAAAGATCCCAAGGGTTTTACCAAGGTGGGGGGCAAGGGGAAAGGAGGAAAGTAGAACCAAAAGAAAATCAACGAGGACAGACAACTGAGCCACAATAGTTTCAAAATCTAAGAAGAAGTAACTGGAAACAATGGGGAAAACTAGAAATTAGAGACTAAAACCAATGAGAAGGATAGGGATACTAGCATGGAGGACATACCAGAAAATAGCCAGCAATAGGATGATCTACCGAACATTGTGGAGCTCAGCAGGGACCATGAGATGACCCCAAGTGAAGCATGAACGAAGGATCATGAACTACAGGAGATTCTTGAGAAGGAAAACTTGGATCTAGAAAAGTTTCTATAGTAGGGTATTACCAAAGGAGTTGACTCCTTGCCAAGAGAGGAGTTTGATAGGGTTCAACAACTCTTCCTATGGAGATCACAATCGAAGAGTTTTGGAGTCAAAAGAAACCATGATAGCCAGGAAAATAGAGGGATGAAGACAACGAAGGAAAAACTGAGGCACTCTTCCAAGAACCTGGGTAGGAAAAGAGGAAGGAAAAGACAAAATGAGCTGCTGACAGAATGTGGAAAACTCATGATCAGCTTAGGTAAGATGAAAGATCTCACCAATTACTCTTTTACAAACCTTTCTTAATGAAATTTACAACTTGGAATATTAGGGGCCTATGAAGTAAAATGAAACAAAGAAATCTTAGTAGTAGAATAAAAGAAGAAAAACCAAACATGGTTTTCATTCAGGAAACAAAGTGCTCGATGGATATAATCAGAGAAATCCATAGAAATTGGTTAAGAAGGTATATAAGTATTTAGAGGTTAAGGTAGACAGTTCGGCAAGAGGGATTCTTACGCTTTGGGATCCGCAAAAACTTGGAATCCTGGATGCGGAAGCATCCAGGAACTATCTTTCGTTGGTAATACAACTTGTGGGTGATAAGGAGATTTACATGATTACAAATTTCTATGGTCCTCAAAGACTAGGAGACAAACTCAAGCTTCTCACTTCCCTTAAGGAGCTAAGAGAGAGATACCCTAATATACCCTGGATTCTGGCAGGGGATTTCAATATGATAAAATCTCTTATAGAGAAAAAAGGTGGCACGAGAACACTAGGCAAAGACTCCATTGCCTTCCAGAACTTCATAAATAACATGAGATTAGTGGATGATGAAAAAATAAATGGCATTTTCACCTAGAACATCAAGAGAGGAGGGGCTTCTCAAGTTGCCTCTAAACTGGATAGATTCATGATCTCAGAGGACCTATTTCTCACAAGCCCTGACATCTAAGCTTTAATCCTTCCTTTTGGAGGCTCAGCCACAGGCCTGTCTAGCTTGAAGCCACTTTTATGGGTACACCGAGGAACAGACCTTTTAGGTTTGAAAATGTTTGGCTCTCTCATCTTGACTTCACCAGCAATATTGATAAATGGTGGATGGAAGAGTTTCCCTATCAAGTCACCAAAATGTACATGTTACAGGAAAGACTTAAACACATCAAAGCCAGACTCAAGTATTAGAACAAAAAATAGTTTGGTAACATTTTCAAAGCCAAGAAAGATGTTGAACAAAAGCTTGAGGGGATTAATCAGCTTATGATCACAGATGGCTTTACTGAGGACAGGAAAACTCAAGCTGATGCTCTTCAAAAGGAATGGGATGATAGGTGTAGGTAAGAGGAGATTTTATTGAGATAGAAATTGAGAGCACAGTGGATTAGAGAAGGGGAAAGAAACACAAAGTTTTTTCATAAGTAAACTTTGAGTCACAGGTCACATAACGTAATTTTAAAACTCAAATATTCTCAATGGAAAGAGCTCGTAACCCACAAAGAAATGGAATCTATCCTAGTGCAACACTTCCTTAGCATTGCAAAGGAGCCTCTCTTAGACAGGTCACATTTTATTAACAAATTCACAAGGTACATTCCCAATCTTGTAACAAGGGAAGACAATCATAATCTCAATAGGCCAATTTATGAAGATGAGGTCAGGGAAGTTATCAACGAGATGCAAAATGGGAAAGCTCCTGGCCCGGATGGGTTCAATGTGGACTTTTTCAAAACATGTGGGAAAGTAGTGAAACAAGACATCCTTGATGCAGTGGAAGACTCGAGAAGATCCACATCGGTCTTGAAGGCTCTCAATGCCTATTTCATTGCTTTGATTCCGAAGCAGGAAAAAGCCATCACACCGGATAGATTCAGACCCATAGATTTATGTAATGTGGTGTACAAAATCATTTCCAAAGTGATTGCTAACAGACTCAAGCCCCTTCTTCCAGGAGCAAACTGGTTATGTGGAAGGAATATAGATCCTCAACAATATCATACAAGCTCATGAGATAGTACACTCTCTGAAGAGTAACAAGCAAGTTGGTATGATCATACAGCTTGACCTAGTGAAATCTTATGAGAAGCTAAGTTGGTCTTACATCAGGGCAGTGCTGAAAGCTTATGGTTTTGACCAAAATTGGATCAGATGGGTCATGGCCCTTGCATCCACAGCCAGTTTCTCAATCCTGTTTAATGGCTTGCCCTCAAGAACCTTCATGATTTCTAGGGGACTAAGACAAGGAGATCCACTCTCCCCATTCCTCTTTGTGCTCATGATGGAAGGGCTAGGCAGAGCAATAAAAATGGCAAGTGTTGAGGGAAGAATCTAGGGTTTGAAACTCACCACAGATGGAGCGACTTCAACTCACCAACAATTTGTGGATGACACTATGTTGCATGGCATTCCTGTGGTAAAGGAAGCCAAAGCTTTTAAACAACTCCTGAATGACTTTGTTATGGCCGTTGGTACAAGGGTAAGCCTTGACAAATAAAAAGTTTTCTTTTTTAACACAGACATTTCTATTGAGAGAAACCTTACTAGAATTCTAGGGTTCCAAAGGGATCAGTTACCCTCTAAGTACCTTGGAATTCCCCTTACAGAACAACCTCTAAGTAGGGAAGCATGGGAGCCGGTCATTAACAAACTTTAGGTTACGATCCGGAAATGGACATGCAGATATTTGAATTTAGCAGGGCGCCTTATGCTCACAAAAGTTGTCGTACAGGCCATACCCATTTTCATGATGTCATCTCTTCTTCTTCTTAAAAGAGTTTTGCAACAGATCGAGAACATTCAAAGATATTTTCTTTGTGGCAAAAGGGAAGAGAAAAAGAAATGGGCTTTGGTAGCTTGGGATAAGCTTTGCAAACCTAAGGCCCATGGAGGTTTGGGGCTTCATGACCCCGAAACCCTCAAAAACATTTCGGGTGCAAAGCTTTGGTGGAGGTGGTTCAAGGAACTGACAACCCCATGGGCCAAGCTTTGGAAATAGAAATATGCAAATAATTGGCAGGAGAGGGATCATATTTGAATGTCTCGCCTTATCAAGGGCTCCCACATTTGGAATCTTGCCTGGGAAAATAGAGGCATTGTCCAGCAGCACAACTTCTGGGAAATCTGAGATGGGAACCTCGCAAGATTCTAGGAGGATAACTGGCAGCAAGAACCAAACCTGTTTAGGGAAGAACTAACCGATCTCAAGATTAACACTGACAACAAAGGTCTATGCATGGTAAGTGACTTCTGGGATTAGGTAAGGAACAATAGCAAATGGAGAACTTGGAATGATCTAAGCTACGGGGAAGAGATCCCTTTGAAAGCTCAGGCAAACTCTCTTGCTATGGAATTGGAACAAAGGAAGATTTTGGTTTCATCCTCGTCTGACCAACTAAGATGGGGAAGAGACACAAAAGGTAAATTTAACCTCAAAGAAGCTAAGCAGATAGCCATAGGGTGTCATTATCAAAATCCTAATAAGGCATGGAAGGTTTGGCAGAAACCGCATTAGATGAAAATAAAATTGTTCATGTGGTTGGTTCAACAAAGAAAATTCTAACTTGGGAAAATCTTCTGAAGAAAGGCTTTGTTGGCGCATCCAAATTCTATATATGTGGTACACAAGAGGAGACAATGGAACACTTACTCAACCTTTGCCCTTTCACCTCAACCTTGTGGGCTTGGGTGGCCTCAGTCTTTGGGCAAACTGATAGGGATGGCCTCAGTATTACCAACGCCTTGAGGGATTAGAGAAGAAACTTCCTAGGCAATGAGCTCATCAACAATGCTTGGACTCTGGTTCCAGGCTTCTTAATCTGGAATGTCTGGAAAGAACGAAATAGCAGGATTTTCAAGAGCAAAACTGGCTCAACCTAGAACACTATTGCACAGATATTAAGACAACTCAAAGATATTCTTGGTGCCATGCTAGGAAGACCTCCTGAGAACCCGACTCTGCCCCAGGACACTTGTATACTGCTGTAGTTAGGTCTCCATTCGCTAGTTCCCCATAGCATACATAAGAATGTAAGCCAAATAAATGTTGGTAAAGACTTTTGGCAACCTCCTCCTCATGGTTTCTTGAAAATTAACATAGATGGAGCCTCTAAAGGTAACCCAGGGGTGGCTAGTTTTAGCGGGGTCATCAGAGATGAGTAGGGGTGCATGAAGGACATCTTTCATTTTCATTTGGGAACTGCTACAAATAGCATGGCGGAGCTCATGGCCTTAAAGCAGTGCCTGGAAATACTAATTGAGTCAAATTCTCATAATGCCATCATTGAAGTTGACTCAAAATTGGTTATTAATGCGGCCAAGGAGATCTGCAATGGTAAAGCACCTGGAAACGTATCAAAACATTGGCAACTTTTGCAGTTCTTTTAGTGCATTCATTCCCACCTACAAACCCTGAGAATAGCCAGCTTTGTGCATGTGCGAAGAAAAGCCAATATGCTAGCTGATCATCTGGCGATGATGGAGTGTTTTGCAAAGAAAGTTACAGCAGGTATGCATGGGATTCGACACCCTCGGGAAAATTGCGTCAGGATTGTCAAAGGCAGGCGAACAAAGACATGGAAAACTTCCATACTTTCAGGACTGAACAAGAAGAAAGATTAGTGGAAGTAGGAGAAAGCAGAAGTGTAAGGCATTCTTAACCATTGATTTTCAAAAATTAATTAAAAAAAAGGGAGAAGGAAAATGCTTAAAACAATGCTTTCCACAAGGGAGAGGCACTTGGTAAATAGCAGGCCTCTTAGTAGGTCATCGGCCACGGATCCTGATAGCCTTTGTAATTGAATGGCCATCAGGTGGAAAAGCAATCGGAGGTTAACCACCAAAGCAGACCCGATGCTTTTTTAGTTAAGTGATTTATAATCCTCATTGGGTTCGAAATGGAGAGTAAAGAACGTGCAGGTTTCTGCTCCGATATCTCAGAGGACCATCTAATCAACATGGGCGCTTTCACATGGGTTTCGGGTTCTAAAAGTGATCAAAGCTTAAGTTTCAAACCGGACCCAAACTTTCATAAAATTTAGCTCACATTCTTTATCAAGCCCTTGAACTGGGTAAAAGGGGCACATGTTGCCAAGGCGATATTTTTGTGACCGTTAGATATCAAGGGTTTATTTTGTAAGCCTCAGGTTGAGGGTTTCAGGTTTTTTTCGGGTTGTGTAGATGGCTACCCTTCATAAGGACATCCCTTGTTGGTCCTTACTTTGTAAAGCTATGTAACATATGTATTTTTTTCATGTGTTTAATAGAAGGCTCCACTCTTATTTGACCAAAAAAAATATTATAAATTAATTAGCTACAAGATATTTTTGAAAATTTAAACTCATGCCCTTAAGGAAATAAATTATTCACCAAACTACTAAATCTAAAATCTTTTAACATTTTTTTAATATGGTATATAAGTTTTTTTAACAAGTGATATAATTTCAAGCAAAAATGTGATTTTTCATGTTTTAAAAGATATTTTAGAATGCATAATTA
>APFE031621194.1:77326-88686 GCA_000404065.3 Pinus taeda
ATCAAATTTTATTCTTTTATTTTATACCAAAAATATCAGTATTAAATTTATTATTACTCAATTAACGAATTTTCACTCGAGCAGAACTAAACTAAATAGGCACATTCGAATTTATACCAAAAATATCAGTATTAAATTTATTATTACTCGAATTAACGAATTTTCACTCGAGCATAACTAAACTAAATAACTAAATAGGCGCATTCGAATTTTCGAGGCCGATACGGTCGAATTTGATAACTATGTATTAAACAACATACACTAAAGTTTTAAAAAAATTCTATCAAAATTTTATTAAAAATAACGTGAAAAGAGTCATTTTATCCATAAATAAAACTACACTTACTTATAATAATCTTTAAAATTAAAATAACTAAATTTAATTTTCCAATAAATGCTAAACACCTTCGCATCTTAAAAGATGTTACCTTAAAATGCTGCTGGAAGATGATCCTATAACAAGTTTATGGATACCATAACTTGAAATCTGTCGGATAATTGCAGAAGCCACATCATCTTCTTCTGCAACCGCAAGCACCGTGTTGACCTGTATTTCCAGAGCTCAACAGCTGAGTACTAGTAATATAACCTAATCAAGATTATTTCTATCTGCAAAGCATCTAACGTCGGAATGGCTGTTTTTGCATTGCACAACTACCAAGTACCAATAATACAACCTAATGTGGATTATATCTGGTCTACAAATGAAGAAGTAATATCAGGACTACCTTTTGCGCAATGCACAACCGCCGATATGGTGATAACAGTGCATTAGTTTGGGACTCCACTACGTGCATATAAGCAGTAACTGCATCTCCCTGTACATGTGTAATTGGTACACGATTTCCCACTGCATAGAAATTTAATCAAGATGTAAATATAATACATGTGAAGAGATATATAACTTTTTTCTCTTTTCTCAGACGAAGCTGCTAGATTGATAACTAATTTTTTATTTTGTTAGGAAGAAATTGATTCATTAGGGGCAATATTGGCTACTTTCTATCAAAGCAGGAAAAAATAAGAAAAGCTTAGATTTTCATTTCAAACTCTAAAAGTTTGTTTATTTAACTAAATAGATTAATTTTGGAAATATAAATAATTGATTTTGCAACATGATATGTATAAACAAAATTACAATGGTATACAAACACAATTTTATCCATATTCTTGCGAATATTAGCAAATGACATGAAATTAAGTAAAGAATCTAGTTTTCTATGAAATTGGTAGCCATAGCCATAAAAAATTCCAGGCTGTTTGTTTGAAAATATACCTGGACCAAAATTTCCAATTAATGATTGTTTGATTGGAAAAAACATGGATCAATTGTATTGGTTCGTTAAGTTATGAATAACGTATTGGTAAGATCTTTGTTTAACAATCCAGTTATATTTGAAGGTTCTTTACCTGAGATTTAAAAGTTCATATTCCTATGTATGAAAAACAACTCAGGACAACCAAGCTACATGATGGAATAAACATTTGGGAAATTTCTGAAATACAACCCAATAAATAAAAGAAATATTAAAATTACAGATGCATATACAATCAATAATGAAGGGCCAAGAGCGAGACATGCACAAGAAACTTGTTTCAAACAAAAATATTGATTTCAAGAAACTTGTTCCAAAGAAAAAAATTGAGAAAAATCAACTGTGAGTTATAATATATTTCCTTGTCTAATGAGAATTGCTAAGATTGTTGCTCAAAACATTGGTTCCCAGTGAAAACATATTCACATCCCAAAAAATTAACTATGCTTGGCAGCCATACAAACGAAACATGTAAAGTACATAAAGCATAAGGCAGAATTCATACTCGGTGTTGGAATGGTGAGAAGGCGCCCCCTGACATGTAAGAGAATCAGAGTTTCTCCCGGAGACAATAAATGGTCCAGCGCCCACTTGACAGCGTACGCGCTCTTATTTCCCTTATTAACTGCCACTGCTATTACAATAGGACGTGCCACGGTACCTGTCTCATGCACTTCTTGTATCTCACAGGTGTCCATTGAAACAGATACGATGATCAACCAGCGCCCACACCAGATGAAAAGGAAACCTACGAAGACCTCAGATTGCGGGGTTAACAAAGCGTTTAATGGGTTGCATTAACCCTACCCAAGATACCAAAACACCAAATTCAAAGACCTTGCTTCCAAATTCAGGTGACGTCTCTTCTGAATTGGAAGACTTTTCCAATCAATGTTCTTACAGGCTGACACAGAATTCGCTCTCTCTTTCCTTCTGCGCGCCCGTGGGATAGAAATAGAGCCATGCCTAATGTCGAATTTCACCCTGATCACTACAGATCTTCAAGGGGATAAATAATTTTCTCAATCATCTACAATCATAATAAAGGGATAAATAATTATTCTAATCGGTATAAACAACTATCTTAATTTAATTTCAGATTTTGAAAATATTCTGAAATTTATCATCAATAATAAAGTCAATATTGTCCAAGTCAATAATTCCAATTGACTTTTGATTTCCAAATATTACCAGAATTTATAATTGAAATAATAATTTCTATAAATGAATATATCAAATTACATTAGGAATGTTTAGGAATCTTGTTACATCCTTTTTTAAATGTATATTTGAATGGCCTTAGTCTATATGTTATAAGTTTTGGAACTTTTTTAGTTATATATTTCTCATTTCATTTGTCTAGAATTACAAGTTTGAGTTGTAAACTCTCCACAATCCAAATGCTCCAATGATTTTCCTTGATATTGAATTTACATTTACAATTAAACATGCATTTTAAACAACAAAAAAATCATAATTTGACCCAAAAACAGTTTACCTCATAATACCTATAAACTTCTCTACTATTTAATTTATATAGTTTTGCTAGAAATTTAAACCTAACATAAAAATACAAATTCATTTACACCTCATAAATAATTCCATAAACCAACTATAATCTAAATACACTTTAATCTGGCTGAATGGCCACCTTATTTAATTAATAAATTTTAACCTATAAAATTGAAGTTGGTCATTTTTAAACCAGCCAAATAAAAATATATTTTTAATTAAGTAATATATATCTTTATTAATAAAATATAATTTAAATAATTAGTTTTATTCTAATATTAATTTATAAAATATTTATTAAACATTAATTATAATCTAAATAAATTATATTACATTAATTATCAATATATCTTATTAATCCTATCATTGTTATTTTGAAATATTTTTAATTTTTAAATTTTTCTTTTCTCTTTTATTTATTTATTAAATATTTTCGTTGAATCAGTCTTTCATATCTCTTTTTCATCTTAAAGATAAACTACAATTATTGATTCGAAATGTCGATTACAGACAATTATCAATATTATGAATCTGAAAACTTATTTATAGCGAAAAGATAATTGTGAAATCTCTATGTACTATGCAATAATCAAAATAGTAATATTTTCCGTTCAATTAGTTGCACTAGAAATAATATATATATATATACTCCTTTATTAAAAGTCAAACCTGTTACCCTCTCCTGGTTGCTGCGTGGGGCTTGCCCAGCTAATAGAATATATATATATTTATATATTTATTATATATAATTATCGTCAGTATTTCTATATTTATTATTGTATATCTATCATTGAAGTTGCAGGTCGTTTAACATTCAGAAGCGAACATTTGGGCAACTTGGGACTTAGGTTTTGCTCGATGACTCCACTCTAACTCATCAGCATCTCGAACGATGACGCCAGGTGTGTAGTTGTAGATGACGGCAATTTTACGAGCCCAAGAGCAGATGTCGTCACCGGATCTTCTGGGATACGATTTTGGTGGGTCCACCGCCACCCGGATTGCCCCATGGGACCGACGGCTCAACATAAACAATGGGTTTTTTTATTTATTTATGTGAGAGGACTAATGGGCGATCACAACTTGGACAAAATATAACATGTCACACGAGATATCCATGCTTGACATTTTGATCAAATATTTATATTTAATCAAAATATTAGAAATCTATTTGACATTTTGATTTAACATATTAATCAGTTTGACATCTTGATTTATAATTTATATCTTGTTAATTAATATTTCATTTTTTTTGTCATTACATCGGCTTCGATTACATAATTTGACTTTTTTCCTTTAATAATATTAAATATATTTAGTTTTTTATTTGAAATTTAAAATGGTTTTTAACACAAAAGACGTCATTGTACGCCAAAGATATAAAATTAATCAAATTCTTTATTTATATTTCCTTAGAGCCTAAACTTGTTTTTTATTCTTTATTTATATTGCCTTCGAGACTAAACTTGTTTTTTACGGTTTGGCTTCGTTCAACAGAAAATAAATAAATAAAAATTTCATTCTTAAAACACAAATACGTGCTTAGAAGAAACTTTTAAATATGAATAAGAAAGAATCATTCGTTTTAGTATGAATTTCTAAAAATTATAACAATTTTATTTATGATGCTTATATTTATGAGTACAATATTGATAAATATATAATAATAATAATAATAAAATATTATTACATTAAAATTATTATTATTATTATGATTAAAAATAATTATTAAATTTTACTAGCATACCTAGTGGAGGATGTGTCTTATCAGCAAGGAGACTCAGTGTCAAACCTCACGGGGTGGTTGTGTCCTTGCGTCGGGGAGGAGACATGCTAAAAAATTCAGTCAGCTAAGGGTTAGTGTAGCCTAGGCTGGGTGAGATACCCAGGTGACTTTGACGGCTTAGATGTCCTTGGGTTGTGGCTCCTCAAGCCATAGGTCAAGCCTGGAGGATCACAAACAACTTGACAAACAAAAATAAATATAAATAATTAGATAATAATAATCTACTCAAGACCCACTAGCACAACCAGTTGAGTTGAGGATGGGCCTCATTTCTAAGGTGACCCTATATCAAACCTCACGGGGGTGGTTGTGCCCTATGCTAAGGGGAGGAGACATGTTAAAAAATCTAGTCAGCTAAAAGCTGGTGTGGCCCAGGCTATGATCCTTGGTGACTTTGATGGCTTAAATGCCCTTGAGTCGCGGCTTCTCAAGCCATATGTGAAATGTGGAGGACCACAAACAACTTGACAAATAAATAATAGTTGTTTTCTTCTAGCCGTTAAGATGGCTTGCCTTCCTATTTAACCTTCTACCCAAATCTGTTCTTCATCTTGTCGTGAAGAGATGAACCACACTAGTTGGTCGACCAAAGATTTTCAATGTGATTTCTTCCGAAAAATTTCTTATATACATCAATAAATAATAATAAATAATTAATCAATAATAATAATTATCATAAATATTATATTATATTTAAGCAAAATCTCTCAGGAGAAATCACGTAAGAAAAACATTTGGCCTAAGCATTTCTATACCGCCCTGGGGATTGTGCGACGGGCGCCCAAGCAGGCGCGCACGAAGCGCGGGCGGGCGTGCGGTGCGACAGTTCATCGCAGAAAATGCGACAAAACAGGAAACGACCGTGCGACGATAACACATGGCAGCGAACGACACTTATGGAAAATGATGAGCGTTAAGGGAAACTTATATGGCGGTGAGGAGGGGCTTGCCTATGGCAAAGCCGACGACCGTGCAGAGAGTTTTCGGGGCACGTTCATGGAGATTTGGGGGTCGGCCAAGGGGCGACCGCCCCCACACTCACCATTATTTGGAGCGTATATACATGGCGTTCAAACGATCATTCTATCCATCGAACTTCACTCAAGCATTTGACTTCGCACTTTTTGTGGGTAATGGCAGTTCTTATGCGCATAACTCATGTGCATGATATGGTGAATGCACAGAGTTCTTACTTGGATTTTGGTTGGACGAAGATGCTATGAGTTGCAGTTTAGGCAGGTATTTGTGTAGGATTGTACGAGCGTCTTGGTGACCCGTGTGGGTACCCGCTCTTGAGCAAAGGTGCACAAATGTATATGTAAAAAGGTTGTTTGCCTACATTGTAAATTTGGTTAAGTGTTGGCCTTGGATTCTACCAAGCACACTTGTATGTAAAAACTGATATTCTTAATAAACGGTTGGGCAGACTCACGTTACGGGGAGTTGCCCTTCCCCTTTATACTTGTGCAATTGTTGTTCTTGTTGTTTTATAATTGCGATGGATAATGAATGAAGTATGGGTTTTCATTAAGTATAAAGGATAATGCATGCTTTACTTGGTTGCGGAACACAAGTTGAGTATCGGTTGTGAATTAGGCGTAGTCCGCACACTTGAGTATTGTTAAAAAGAAAAAGTGGGGTGGTGCCACACCTCGCCGACACGGTTGGAAGACTACCGTAGGCTTGGGGGCGTGACAGTTGGTATCAGAGCAGGCTGATGACCGGGTTGATAAAGTGTTGAAGCATTGAAGTAGCTCGGTTGGGCTTGGTTTGAGCAGGTTGCTCGTGACAGTGGAGTCAAGGACTTGCAGGTGAAGGAAGCTAGTTTCGCACAAGTGGAACAAGGGCCGGTTCATGGTTGCAGGGTGCTTGGTGAAGCTGGTAAAGGTTGGAATCAGGTGTCGTAGAGTAGTGCAGGCGGTACTACGTGTTGGTCATACGATTTGGGCACTTGTCAGGTGGACAGGTGGGACTGTGTGTGGACAGGTATACACGGTTTGGGCGCTTGAACGAAGGACGAACCAGGGGAAAACGAAGGACAAGGCATGGCAGACTTAGAAGAATGTGAAGGGAAGCTCTTGCTTACCTTATACAGGTTGAAGCAGTTGAAAAGGGAGAATCCCCGCATTCGTGAAAAGCTTGCAGTCTTGGAGAAGAATGTTGAAGACAAGCTCCTTCAACTTGGTTGGACAATGAAGCAAGTTGAGGTTGCAGATTGTGCTACTAAGGAAAAGGAAGTCTTGATGACCGATGATGTTGCAAACATGACTGTGACCGAGGATGAACTTGAGGTTGATCAAGTTGGACCAGGATCGTGCAATTTGCATACATGTATAGATGAGGGTACTCTCATGGAGGAACCTCATGATGATAATACATGTGTTTCATTTGGACATTTGGTAGATGGACCGTGTGCAGGGAAGGGCAAAGTCACTTTGCTGATGCTAGGGAGCATCTTACCATGGGTGTCTATGATGAGACCTTGTATGGAGAAACAAGGATTGTTGATTGTTGCAGGACTTGTTGGGGTTGTTTGTGACCTTGTTGGAGAAGGCACAAAGGACCGTGACAAGGGTGGAACTTGATGATCGTTGTGGATGATTGAGTCATGTTCTAGCCACATGGCTAAGTGCCCGGCATGACTCATGGGTAGTTTAAAGGGCACACACTTGTGTTGCTTGGGTGGACTTCTCATGGCCGAGACCAAGAGCAAGTCTTGATGGCCGCTTTGGTGGAGGAGCTATGACGGAGAGACTCATGTGATGACGATGTTTTGGGTGGACTTCTCATAGTCTTGGTGACACTTAGGTGGAGGAGCTATGATGAAGGAAACTCATGACATGATGATATGGTTGGTGACCGAGCTCACTAAACCGAAGATGGCAGCTTGGATGAGGATGACCGATGGTTGAGATGAGTCTACTTGGTTGGACTACATGACAACTTAGTCATGGGCATCAGGTTGGATACATGGAGCATGGCAGTCTTATGCAGGGACATATTGTAGGTGCACTTGTGGAGATGTCACTTATGGGCATCCAATGAGGTGTAACCAGGCATGGATGTTGAGCAGATGGATTTGCTTGTGTGACATGGAGAATTATTGTTTATGAGACCATGGGGAGGTTGTACACTCTCGTGCAACAAAGCCATGGACTTGGATGGAGTTCTGAGCAGCCTATGGAGCATTCTTACTACATGGAGAGCTGAGGCATCTTGTAGAGACCTTTGGGTGGAGACTTGTATGCTTACTAGAGTGTTGGTTGGGGATGACTTATGGAGCTCATGATGACATGAGATTGTTGTGACTTCTTGGGGACTTCATATAGTGGGCTTAGAGGATCTGATGCATTGAGGAGCTGAGGGCAGAGTCTTTGGTGCAGTATGGGATGCACACTTTCAAATTCCATGTATGGGCATGGCTTGAAAGAGTGACTTGATGTGGAGGATCGATATGAGGCACTTTGAGGTGATGGGGTCACGATGATGAAGATGATGCCTTGGTGGCTACACTTGGGTATGGGTTGAGTCGAGACTCAACTACTTTTACACATGGGAGCTGATTGATCTTTGATCATGGGCAACACATGGATACATGAGAAAGGTGTTCTCTTGGGACACTTGACACTTGATGGAGAAGTGTTCTCTTAGAGCACTTGGTAGACTTGAGGGATGGCACATTGCAGATGTGATGGAGATAACTTCATAGACATGGATGTGGCAAACCGAGAGTTGGAGACTGATGAGATGGTCTCTTCGTATAGAGGAGGCACACTTATGGATGATGTTGGGATTGATGTGGCTGATTTCATATAGCACATTGACACCAAACATCATGGACATGTTGCAGATGAGATGAGGACTACTTCATGGACCTGAGCATGGTTTACTTATGAGGATGGATTCTTGATCGAGTTCAGGATGTGACAAGGATGCTTTGAGGAACAAATGATGGTGGAATGAGGATGTTCACTCTCATGGTTTGAGCGGATGGTTGGATTAGCTACCCAACTAGTTCAGACATGGGGACGCGTAGTGTACAGAGATATGTTAGCATTGTGTTGGAGTATCATGGCAGCAGGTTCACATGGGAACGACACATGATGAGGTCGACACTATATGTTGCAGTGATCATGTAGCTTGAGATGGAGGGGCCAGCCTTCCACGATGCAGCACCATGTGGAGATTGTGACATGGTGGTTGATTGTCATGGATTGAGAGGACTTCTGATTGTCGAGATGAGATGTTGGCACATGATCTTGATGTGTTAACACTTGTTGATATATCATGGGCAATTTGCACATGATGGAGATGATGCACATGATGGAGATGATGCATATGATGGAGTGGACACTTTGTTGCAGTGGACATGTAGCTTGATGATTGAAAGGATCAGCCTTTCATGGGAGAGAGCAGCATGAAGAGATTGTAGCGGGTGGTCGATGATCGTGGACATCGTTGACATACTTGGTATGGACTATCTTGGTGACAGTGCTCACTTAGATGAGACATGGTGGAGATGGAGGCCTACATATGTTGTAGGATGGTTGCCACATGTGAGGGGAGTTGACATCATGGATTGATGCTTGGAGTTGGGATGTTGTCGAGGACGACAACGACTTCAGGTGGAGGAGGATGTATTGCCCTAGGGATTGTGCGACGGGCGCCCGGGTAGGCGCGCGTTGGGCGGGCGCGCACGAAGCGCGGGATGGCGTGCGGTGCGACAATTCATTGCACAAAATGCGACAAAACAGGAAACGACCGTGCGACGATAACACATGGCAGCTAACGACACTTATGGAAAATGATGAGCATTAAGGGAAACTTATATGGCAGTGAGGAGGGGCTTGCCTATGGCAAAGCCGACGACCGTGCAGAGAGTTTTTGGGGCGCGTTCATGGAGATTTAGGGGTCAGCCAAGGGGCGACCACCCCCACACTCACCATCATTTGGAGCGTATATACATGTCGTTCAAACGATCATTCTATCCATCGAACTTCGCTCAAGCATTTTCCTTCGCACTTCTTCTGGGTAATGCGCAGTTCTTATGCGCATAACTCATGCGCATGATATGGTGAATGCGCAGAGTTCTTACTTGGATTTTGGTTGGACGAAGATGCTATGAGTTGCAGTTTGGGCAGGTATTTGTGTAGGATTGTACGAGCGTCTTGGTGACCCATGTGGGCACCCGCTCTTGGACAAAGGTGCACAAATGTATATGTAAAAAGGCTGTTTGCCTACATTGTAAATTTGGTTAAGTGTTGGCCTTGGATTCTGCCAGGCACACTCGTATGTAAAAATTGATATTCTTAATAAACGGTTGGGCAGACTCACGTTACGGGGAGTTGCCCCTCCCCTTTATACTTGTGCAATTGTTGTTCTTGTTGTTTTATAATTGCGATGGATAATGAATGAAGTATTGGTTTTCATTAAGTATAAAGGATAATGCATGTTTTACTTGGTTGCGAAACACAAGCTGAGTATTGGTTGTGAATTAGGCATAGTCCACACACTTGAGTATTGTTAAAAAGAAAAAGTGGGGTGGTGCCGCACCTCGCTGGCACGGTTGGAAGACTACCGTAGGCTTGGGGGCATGACAATTTCGAACTAACAAGCGCGGTTCATCATCAAAACCAGATGTGATGAAGAGACAGACCATGGAAAAGGCTTAAATAGAGAACAATGTAAAGACATAATTTCAAGTAACGCTATATTTGAACATTAATATTTAAATTATGATATTAATTTATTAATTATATAAAAAACAAATATTATTCAGTACGGCTAGTATTTGAAAAAAAAATCTATTTAAATAATGATATTATTTCATTAATTATTAAAAATATTAAAAGGTAACGACTATAATTAAATAGCTCATTTTGAAAATAAGATTTAATAATTTATTAAAACCAAATATTAGCTATAGTTTTTGAAAAAGTAATATTTAAAATAAGAATTAGTTTATTAATTTATTAAAAATATTAATATGTATACCGCTATAAATTTAACCGCCTAGTTTTTGAAAAATAATATTTAAATTGTGATGTCAGTTTATTACTCTATTAAAGACAAATATTAATAAGTAATTGCTATATTAAATGGGTAGTTTCTGAGAAATAATACTTAAATTAATTTAAAAAAAAGGCAGTTGAGTCAAAAATTATAAAAACTAATGAAGATCTTAATGGAGACAAGATCGCTTTATAAATAATTAATGGAAATAAAATCAACTAAATTAAAAATAATTAATGGAAAAATAATTAAAAATAAAACATAAAATAAATACACAGCAACAAAATAAATATAAATAAATAGAATAGATGATGATGGTGATGAATGAATTAAACGTCCACTAAGACCCAAAACTTTGGGTCTACGTCGGACCTAAGAAACAAATTAATTATAATATATATTATAATTATATATATATATATATATTATATATATACGGAGTTAACAATAAAATATGGGGCTCAAGCCCATTAAACAAATAAAAAAAATACTAAAACAAGTTAAGAACGAATAGGATAATAAAATACATAAAAAATACAAAGGATCAAGAAAATAAACTCTAATGAAGAACAACAAATACTATAAAAAGGATGCTAATACTTACATAGATAAACAAACAAACAAAATAAATCTCAGAAAGAAGCCTAAAAAACTAGGAGGAGAGGGCAGGGACCCAACTTCTACTAATATTCTAACCATCATCTCTATTCAAATTATTATTATTATTATTATTA
>APFE031621194.1:89588-132919 GCA_000404065.3 Pinus taeda
AAAATATTAATAATAAATAATGAATATTATAAACCCTATAATAAACATGGTTGATTTTCATATTGAGACAATCTTTCTTACAATGCAATGTTGGACCATGGATGACCATATTTGTCACAATGTGATGTTGGACCAAGGAATTGATAAACCCAAGGGATATGAATGCTTCAATTGATAAACCCAAGAGATTAATCCTAAAATCCCAAGGTATTATAAACCCCAAGAGAATAATATTAAACCCAAGGGAATAATATTAAACCCTAAGATAAATATTATAAAACCTAAGATAAATATTATAAACCCTAAAATGAACATTGTTGATCATGGTTGAGCACAAATAATTTTCATATTCACACAATCTTTGTCATAATGTAGCACTGGAAAATGGTTGGTCATGCTTGACCATCGTTGGTTTTCATATTGAGACAATCTTTGTCACAATGCAAAGTTGCACCATGGTTGACCATGGATGACCATGGTTGTCACAATGTGACGTTAGACCAAGAGACAATCTTTATCACAATGTGACCATGGTTGATTGTAATGTCGAGACAATCTTTGACACAATGCAATGTTGGACCATGGTTGATAATGGTTTATTTTCATATTGAGACAATCTTTGTCAAAATAATAATTATATTTATTATTTTTATAACAACCTTTTATTATATTTATTATTTTTATAAAATATATTTTCTTTCTTGGGAGGTTATATGTTTAAATTTAGAAGAGAGTACAAATAAATTATTTTTCTTTTTCTTTCTTAATTAAGTGAATTGATAACTAAATGGAGTAATCTAGACAAGGTCCATGATAAAACCTTCCACCACTTTAACACTAAGAGTATATTGAACAACTTGCAAGTCAAATATACCAATAACTTATGAATTAACAAATTTCAAGGCATCTTGGCCCCATTGATCTCAAGGGGTTCCTACTCTTTGAGTCTTATCCTAGGGGGCTAACATGTCCCTCTATGGGAAATGACCAATTGGATAGGACAAAAAACTATTTTTCCAACCACTCGGGCTAAACTCACAAGGCATCACACCTTCATAAGCTCTATATTTCTTTCATGTTTTCCTTTTTTTCTTTTATTTTAATCAAGAGAATTGGTAGGTTTGTTGCTTGTCACTAAGGAGGCATAGGGTCAATTTCATGAGATTTCACTTATTCTCCTAAGCCTAATGTAACTACCCACAAGCATCTTAGGAGAGTTAACCTAGTTTCAAATTTGCGTAGTGTCCCAATATTGGTTAACAAAGGCTTTACAGTGTAGGACGTCCATCGTTCGTCCTAGCCCAATGGGTTATCACCTCCATAATATTTAGTAGTCTAATCCTTGCAAGAAGAGGGGTTCCTTTTTCCACAAACATAAAGAGCCTTATATACTAATTTGGTATCTTGCTTAACTATGACCTTATTATTATTATTATTACTATTATTATGATATCAAATTTTAAAATATTTTTAATTAAAAGCTTACATTGTTACTATCTCTATCCAATAAAAGATAATATTGTTTAAAATATAGTGAGAAATTTTAGGGGCTATATTTCACCCATGGGTTAATTTTCTATGCTTTTTGCTAAAAAATGATTAACGAATTTCTATTTTTAGAAAAAATGGTTCGTAAAAAATCATCAAAATTTTATAGAAGCTATATAAATATGTAACACCCTAGTGTCTAATTCACCATAGATATTGTAATTGTAATTAATTATGTTAATGATGCCTCTATGAGTAAGTAAATGTAAAATTTGGGTTAAAAGACCTAAATGAAACAATTGTAATAACAACCAATGGAGAGGTGGAGCCTTGATATAGAACACAAGATGCCATTAGAGGGAGGAATGCCAACAAAAGAGACTTTGGGAAGTTCCCATCTACCCTAAGTTAACCGATTAGATTTCAAAACTTGGTAGTTGAACTATGCAACTACTAGTGGTTACGGGAGGAGTGGGGAAGTGGTACCAAACTACTTAGAGGCATGGGTTACACACCCTACTTTTCTTGAGACTTTTCGTTTCCCACATAACCCATCAAGGGTGAAATCTTAAGGAGGAAAGAAGTGGTGGAGGAACAAAGGAAAGAATTTGTGGTGGTGGAGTGAGAACAGTGCAAGGAGACATGTAAGATAGATAGATAGACAATAAATGAGAGGAGACTCTTTTCTGGACCAAAAACCTTAAGTGTGATCTTAATTTGCTTGTTTTATGAGTGAGGTCAATGTTAAAGTATTTATCCTGAGTCAGAGGGTTAACTATATTTTTTGAGGAATTTGTCTAATGTATGCACAAGGGCACCAATGAGAGGAAAGTTCCAAGGGTCTATTAGCTAGTGAAGGGATCCCTCTATGTTGTGCAACGATGATGTGGTCAATTACCGAGAAATCTTTTTGAAGCCATGCATAAAAAGTACAAAAAGGAAGCACCAAGGGACTATTAACTTAGAAAAGGGATATCTTTGTATTGTACAATCCCGTTTTGGCCACACTATGAATGAGAACATGTCTTAGTTTGATAAGTTAAAAGATCTCATACTAACTTGTATGTTGCTAAAGGAGAATGGCCTTCATCCTTACATGATTGATTCCCTAAGAGATATTTTCCCTTCCAGTGCTTGCTATGTAGAGAAATTAGGAAACCACCCACAATAGTTGGGAAAGATTTCGGCTTAGTGTGATGTTAAGAGAAACAAATGAGCTTTATTTAATGAATGATAATGGCCTTCATGAATCCACCCTATAATGTTAAGTGAGAAATTCTCTCATGGATTCATGGTCTGGCTCAGTGGTGGCCAACTAAAAAAAAATACTATAGTGTAGTTGAGCCTATGGTGGGGTGGAATGTGGATCACCCTTCACTAGTTACAGACAACTAATTATCTGGATGACATAAGTACCCTTGTGGACTTCATCTCTATAATGTAAATTATGTTAATGATAAAGAAATGGTGATTAATGAAAGTGTATATTTATGTGCTTGACAATTGAAAGGGAAAATGGTCTATGTAACTCCTATTTATGATATGAGTTAGTATATTATGTTGTAATTGTTGTAGAGTATTAATATGTATGTTATTCAATCTTTAGTTTTCTATGATGATTTTCTTTACATGGTTATGCTCAGGGATGAAATGGATCACTTATACACAGTGTTGATAGAGTGGAGAAGCTTTAAGTTTGTTAAAGTGATTGGAGGGTCTTGTGGATGATATGGACTTAAAGGCAAGGGTAAAATCCTTGTTTACAAAAGGGGGAATCAAGGGGAAATTGTCTTCTCTGAACATTTTATGGAAAATATTGAAGAGATTCGTTATAGAACTATATAGAAGTTGTGATGTATTCCTACAAAATTTTGCCTTCGCTTCATTTTGGAGCCTCCATCCTTGAAATCATCGCAAATATCCTACACTAATCAGGTCCTTGTGCTTATTTGAGTTCATTTGTCATTTAACATCGTGTGTTCAACTCAAGTGTCCTGTCGTTCAACCACAAGAACAACGAGCACTTGGTTCACATATGGTCAACCGGTTGTGGGGAAAAATTGCGCAAACCTAGAGGGCATTTTGTCTTCCCCCCCAGAAATGTGAAGAGAAGCCCAGTAGCTACCCTGCACTCAGAAATTACACAGATCAAGATAGGCATCCTTGCTATGGAAATTTCACAGAGCAAGCCAACCAACAACTTCTTTGGAAAACTATGCAGTTTCAGCTAGTTGTACGACCATCCAAAATTGCGCAGAAACTGGACCACTTGCACTTCCATCCAGAAATGTGTAGAGCAGCCTAGACCAGCTACATTGTTCTCTGGAATTGCACAGAACTGGCCAGTTGTACTTCCCTTCAGAAATGCGTAGATCAGCCTAGTCTCACTACTCTCGAAAACTGGCAAATCTGGTTAGTCAGACAAGGCCTCTTAGTGTAGAAGCAACACAAAAGCTTTCCCTCATTGACTGTCCATCACATGTGTTGGTAGGTTTTCCGGTTCCCTACAAACTTGCACAATCATTCCTTGCATGTCAGGCAAATTTTCCTCAAAAATGAAAAAGCGAAAAAGTATCCCTAGGTTTTAGGGATCTATTTTTAGCAGCAGGAGTTACATGCAAAATTGTTTTCAAAAACTACCTACCAAGTGTTACTTTTTCCTAGATTTGTGGCATGCGCGTCATAAACCCTAATTTCATCAAATCTATGTAATCGACGCCTCAGAGTTCATTCTTCACATTCAATATTGGAGCTTTGACATTCGCAAGGAATCTAGGAACCTTTAGCACAGTCAATGCAACTTTTCCGAGTAAGTTTTTGTTTTCATGCCCTTTGTTGTTTTTCTCTATTACTTCTTTTCTGACTTGTATGAGTGTTGTTTCCTTGGTTTTAGTGAATGAATGTTGGTGTTTCAATGTATTTTAGCTTGTATAAGTTGTGTTTCAAGTTTTTCATTACCTTTCCTTATTGTCACATGCATAACACTACTTTTGCACTCATAGTCATTGTTTCGGCGACTCGCGTCATGAGATTCTTGATTTTGTCTTTTAACTGATTTATGCACTCACTTGAATTGCATGAATGTTTACTTCACTCGGATCTGGACCATATTTCCACATGCATTCAGTCCTTAGTGATTTTTAGTCACCCATTGATAGGTCTGAGCTACATTGGCGCGGACCTTGACTTGCCCGATATGCATTACACATTTCTGGGATGGAAGGCTTTGCCTTTACCCCAAGAATTACATAGGACTTGACTCCCAATAGGTTCCCAAGTTATTCTCTATGCAGTTTGTGGAGGCAGTGCCTCAGTTGGCCCTCAGGATTACGTAGTGCACGTTCTTGGGCAACAATCATGCTGACTGAAACTGGGCATTGCGTAGTTAGAGTCCTCAGTAGACCAAGATGGACTGTGCTCTCCATAGTTTTAGCAGAAAATCAGTTCACTAGCAGCTTCGACTATGCTCTACACAGTTCCAGTTGTCAATCTCCCAGCCTCTTTAAGACAAAACTGCGCAATTTTCCTAAGCAGTCAACCAGGTGTGTTTCATGTCAATCCTCAAGTTTATTTTGCTTTTGAACTGACATTTTATTGCTATTAGTATTTCTATGTCTCCAGGTATCATAGGTGTTCATCATTCTCTCAGCAGTATGGGTACAATGGCTTCCAAGAGAGAAGGATCAAAAGACACAATTGGAAGCAGTACTGGGGACGTGGTTGAACAGGGGTTAATGAGCTTGCTTGTGTATATAAACACACACCTGTTCATTTAGAAGGATACCAAGATCACATGGAAAGACATCAACACAATCTTTTTCAGGATGCTTTGAAGAGAATCTGGAGGATAGACAGGTCTATGTGAACAACCATAAGTGAGGACTATACAAGGTTGCATGCAGGTTTCCCATGTTCCCTTGCGCAGAAGCCTGGCTGATCGATATGGGTAAATATTTTCAGATTTATGAATATATTGGCAAACTTAAAGCATGGTTGGCAGTTTACCAATTCCGGGGAAAGGCCACCCACTAGTGGGAAGAGATTAAAACTTCGAGGAAGATTGATAAGGAACAAGTAACGTGGCAAGAATTCCAGAAACATTTTAAAGATAAGTATCTAACTGAACATTACTATGATGAAAAGGCAAAGGCGTTCCATGAGTTAAGGCTGGGAGCCTTGACCATGGATGAGTATGTAAAATGTTTTACTTCCCTGCTGTGATATTTTTCATATATGCAGGAGGAAAAAGCTAAAATTCAGCGGTTTATTAGCAGTTTACCCAAATTCATGAAGGAGAAATTAGAATTTGATTATCCTAAAATGATGGACAATGCAGTGTGAAAAGCTCGTATTTGTTATCAGCAAATGACACAAAAAAATGAGGGGCCCAAAGGAGCCATTGGTAAGAAAATGAGGGGCCCAAAGGAGCCATTGGCAAGAAAATGAGGAATTTACCACCAAACAAACAACCAAAAGTCATAAATGGAAGAAATAATCAACAAAGAACTTTTGGAAATTTTGCAATAAATCTACCCAGAGTTCAGTCATACACCAAGAATAGACAACCAGAGGGGATTAGTAAAACTATTATTGACCAACTGCCAAAACCACCACTACAATGTTGGGGATGTGGGGAATCACATTACTACAAGAATTGGCCACACGAAGCTCGAATTGAATAGCTTTCGAACATGCAAGAAGCCTCCATGGTGGGAGATATAGCAAGGAGCATGCCCAAAATTAATGTCGCCCTGGATGATCATTAAGCGGAATATTTACCCACCATGATCGAATGTGAAGGTATTATTGTTGATCAACTTGTTTTTGTTTTATTTGATCCAGGTGCTAGACTAAGCTACGTTATTCCTAAAGTGGTAGAGATATGTCAGTTGCAAAGCAGTAAATTTAAGAAGTATTGGCTAGTCCAACTAGCCACCGAAACAAAAAGGAAGGTGTCTGCAAAAATAGAGAACTACTCTATAATAGTTTCTAGACAACTCATCCATGTTAATATGAACATCCTTCCCCTGGGTTCTTATGATGTATTAATAGGGATGGCATGGTTGGAAGGTCATTGGTCCCTGGTAGATTGCAAAGAAAAATCTGTAAGCTATATTACCGAGTGAGGGCAGTGAAAATAAATTCAAGGAATCAATAAAAACATCAAATTACTACCTATTACAACCAACCAGCTTGGAAGATGCATAAGGAAGAGCTGCCATATCTATGTTGTCCAATTAGGGTACAACAATGACAAAAATAAGATGACTACATTAGAGAATATTCTTGTAATTTAGGATTTCATGGACATGTTTCTTGAATCCATCCCCAGATTTCCGCCAAGGTGTGACATCGATTTTACCATCGAATTAGTGCATGGAGCAAATCCTATTTCAAAATCTCTTTACCACATGAGCATTCCTAAATTAACAGAACTCAAAATGCAGCTTTAGGAATTGTTGGATAAAGGATACATTCTGCCTAGTGTGTCCCCTTGGGGAGCCCCTGTGTTGTTTGTATGAAAGAAGGATGGAACCTTAAGATTATGCATTGATTATCGTCAGCTAAATAAGCTGATCATCAAGAATAAGTATCCTTTACCTCGTATCGACAATTTATTTGATCAAGTACAAGGAGCTAACGCATTTTCAAAAATCTACTTAAGGTCCGGTTATCACCAAATCAAAATAAAAGATGAGGACATCTGCAAAGCCGCATTCCAAACTCGTTATGGACCCTACGAGTTCATGGTACTGCCTTTCAGCCTTACCAATGCTCCGACCACTTTCATGAGCCTAATGCACAACATTTTCCAGCCATTTGTAGATAAATTTGTACTGATTTTTATTGACGATACCCTAATTTATCCAAAACATCAGGAGGAACATGAGCAACACTTGAGAACAACATTCTAGATTTTGCGAGATAATCGGTTGTACGCGAAGTTTAGCAAGTGAGATTTTTATAAAAGTCAAATCAGTACCTAGGCCATGTTATATCAGCAGAAGGAATAGCGGTGGATCCAGAAAAGATCAAAACGATTTGGAATGGACCACTCTGAAAAAGGTTGGTGACATAAAATCCTTTTTGGGCCTGGCAGGTTATTACTGCTAATTTAGTAAAGGATTTTCAAAAATAGTTTTTCTTATTACCACGCTACAGAAAAAGGGGCGTGCTTTCCACTAGACAGCCTAATGCCAACAAAGCTTTGAGCAACTAAAGCAACTACTTACTACCGCACTAGTGCTAAAAGTAGCAGATTCGGAAAAATACTTTCTAGTATGTACCAATGCAAGTAAGGAGGGTGTCGGTGGAGTATTAATGTAGGAAGGGATGGTCATAGACTACGAGTCATGCAACATGAAGGATTATGAGCAGCGTTATTCTCCTTACGATCTGGAGTTGACCACAGTAGTGCATGCATTAAAAATGTGGTGACACTACCTTCTGGGAAAGAAATTTATGTTATTAACTGAACGCAACAGTCTTACAAATTTCTTTAACCAAACTAATTTAAATGCTCAGTGGACCAAATGGACCACATTCTTAAGAGAATTGGACTTTGACATGAAACACCTCAAAGGGAAAGAAAACCGGGTAGCAGATGCTTTAAGCAAAAAGGTAAATTACATTTATGAAGTACAAATCAGCCAAGCACAGTCTAACCTACTAGAGGCCATCCGAGAAACATCCCTCAAAGAACCAGAATGTGCATTCCTATGGCAGCAAGCTTCAAAAGCTTAGGTAAAAGGGGAACAATCTGAGTATGGAATTAATCCCGACAAAATGTGAATGTTCAGAAATAGAATTTATATTCCTAACTATAACTCTGTCAAGCAGTTGTTATTAAATGAGTTTCATAGGAAACCTTATGTCGTCCACCCAGGTTACCAGAAACTGTTTTTTTCTATCAAGAAAAGTTATTTCTAGCCAGGCTTAAGAAAAGATGTGGCTGAGTATTTATCCAAATGGTTAGAGTGCCAACTAGTGAAGGCTTAACATCAACATCCTGTCGGTCTACTACAACCATTACCCATCCCTAAATGGAAATGGGAGATGATCAATTTAGACTCTGTCATTGGGTTACCTTGTAGTAAGAAGCAACATGACTTAATCATGGTTGTGGTGGAAAAATGGAGCAAGACCACTCATTTCATTCCCGTAAAATCCACCTATTAAATGGTGGAGATTGCAGACATATTTATAAGAGAAATCTTCCGACTACATGGGATACCCCAAGTGGTGATCTCTGACAGAGATGCAAAATTTACATAAGATTTTTGGAAAACCCTCTTTGCGGGGTTGGGTACTCAAATTCAATTCAGCACTGCCTACCATTCACAGACAGACCATTAGATAGAGTGAGTGAACCAAGTCTTGGAATACATGTTGAGAATGTTTGTATTGCAACACCGCATAAGTGGGAGGATTACCTTCACTTGGTAGAATTCACCTACAATAATGGAAATCACGAATCATTGTGTATGAGCCCTTTCGAAATATTGTATGGAAGGAAGTGTCGAGTACGCACGAAAAGGAATAGTCTGGATAATAAGTTAGCATTGGGTCCTGATATGTTAGCTGAAATGGAGGCCACCATTAAGAAGGTTTGCCAAAACCTAAAAGTTGCTCAGGATAGGCAGAAGGTTTATGTAGATAAGAAAAGAACTCATAAAGAATTCCAGTTGGGGGATCATGTGTACTTGAAGGTTAAACCGCAAAAAAGCACCTTACAATGGAAAGGTTGTGCTAAGACGGCACCCTGGTACTGTGGACCATTTCAGATTTTGGAGTGGATTGGGCCCATGGCATACAAGCTAGCACTTCTAGGTCACATTCGAGTCCACAATGTGTTTCATGTATCTCTATTAAAAAAATATGTGTATGACCCTTGGCATATTATTAATTCGGAAAGTATTCAAGTAATGATAGGATGAAGTCAATATATTAAGAATTGTTGGTTGTAGGAATTTTCTAACAACAGATTATGAATGTGTAGGTAGAGCCCGCGGGAGAATTTCTGGCAGAGCCTCTTCGTATCCTTGATCGGAGAGAAACCACATTGTGGAGGCGAGTCATCACCCAAGTTAAAGTGCAGTGGAAGCACTTTGGCCTGGATGAGGCTACTTGGGAAGAAGAGGAGGTCGTGCAGAAAGCCTATCCTACACTATTTACATAAGGAAAGAACACCATAGACGGTGTTCCTCTCAAGGGGAGGGAGTTGTAACACCCGGCGATATGGCAACAATTGTTTTTACCAAGTTTAATTACCACTATTAATTTTATTTAGTTAATTTGAATTGTTAAAACAATTAGGCTGGAAAGCGAGAACAAATGTGTTAAATATTAATTAAAAGATTTTGGATCAGTTTGTGAAAGAACTGGAGAATCCGTTAAATTAACTTCTGAAAACAATTACAAACAGTTCTTTCACCCTCTTCTTTGAAAAAGAAAAGGGACAGAACCCTTAGGGGGGTCAGAAAAAAGAGAGAATAATGTACTGTGATGATTTTCTTATTAGAGCTGGGAAACTTAGCCAGTAGGAAATAAATTGTGATAGCAATCGTGGGGTACGAGACTTGAGGTTGGACATGGTCCTAACTCCCAAGGTACTAGACTGTTTATCATTGACAAAAGTGGAAGAGCTCGGAGGGGGATTTTGGACATAATTACTAGATCCGAGGCTGGGTGGAGAGACCTTCCAAAATTAAGAAGTTACATGCATAAATCAAACCCACACAGGAAAACAGATAAGTAATACTACCATGTTAACAAATTATTATTAGGAAAGGATATATTGTTTTTTCTACAACATAAAGTAAGTTAACAGGCTAGAATATTGTGTCAATGTTATTATGTCATTAGAAAGAGTAGAAATATTGTCTTTTGATACATTGCATTGCTATTATGTACATTTACATGTAACCAGAGCATACAAGAAATAACTAACACATCTATTCACATGGATATGATAATTATAATAAACATTTTAATGATTAGATACAGGGGGCATTTTAAGCATAAGGACTTAGTTCAAAGAAACAATATTCTATTCTGGTCTTTCTTTATCTAATTATATCCCTGAATTTTACACGGTCCTTTGAAAAACGTTCGCAATATGAAAATATCAGTTCCCAGAATTTTACACTATTAACTTCCCTCTATTCATGACAAAAGAAATCTATAGAAGTCTAGTCAACCAAACCATCCTATAACTCTGAGATGAAAATAGTCATTGAGTTAGGATTTATCAGCTCTCGGTCAACGTCTGGAGAGAACTCACCGTGGGCCGAGTACCCAGGCTCTGTTAAACCTTAAAACACTGAGTTATTTAACCATAAGCTAAAGTCGAGCAAGACTAAAACAAATTATGTTTAGAAATAGAACATTGACAGCTATAAAATTTTATCAGTCGAATCATTTACATACTAATCCATGGTATGTTTAGTTCACGACATCCAGCTAATACAGAAATCAATTCAAAGTCTCTATATATTTATATTATAATATATATATAATATATATTATAAGCTGAGTTATCAAGGTGGTTCATTTATATCATTTAACATATAATATTTATGAAAAAATGTACAGTTCGGCTTCCCGTAGAAACCCTTTGGACCCAAACCACTAACCTAAGATATCGTATGGGTAATTCAAAGGTCATCAAGCTCAAAATTAATTATATGTAATTGCTAACATTAGTAGCATTCCGACCGTAACGCTTAAAACTACGTTTAATTATATATAAGTTGAGTTATCAAGGTGGCTCAAATATATCATTTAACATATACTCTTTATGCCAAAATGTACAATCTAACTTCCCATAGAAACCCTTTGGACACAAACCGCTAACCTACCATATCGTATGGGTAATTCAAAGGTCGTCAAGCTGAAAATTAATCATATGCAATTGTTAACAATAGTAGCATTCCAGCCGCAAGGCTTAAAACCATGTTTAATTACATTTCTAAAAACACTTTGTTCGTGGAAGACTTGCTCACGGAGCTTGAAGTATAAGAAAGATCTAAATCCAAACCAACCTGGAAAATGAGAAATGGTAAGCATAGTTTAGAGCATTGGTGCCATCCCAAAAATCCCATGCTGCAAGGAGAGTTTGAATTTGGTATGTGTACCTACACAGAAAGCATCTAGTATGAGAACCAGAATTGATTATCACTTGCCACCAATATGAATCTTGCATTAAACACAGATATTTACCAAGTTTGGGATTTAGCATTCCTCGAAGTTGCAGACGAGGCTTGTAGGTGCAAAAAGTGTGTTAGCAGAAAGCTAGTGAGTAATTTTAACATAAACCTTTCAAATTTGTGATTTACCTCATGCTTCTGCGTGGAATCGACCCGCTCCATCGGAGATGTGATTCCATATTGGGGTAGAGTCACCTATACAAAGGCCACAGTAAAATCCTCGTTAGTTTCCCATCAAATATCCAAAGAGTTACAATAGAGAAATCCTTAATCAAAAAATCATGAACTATCAGTTACAAGGTTGTAGATAGCTGCAAGGTTGAGGATGCGAGCATGGCGAATCAATGAACTAGGTTGCCCCTTCCGTCACAGAGCTATGGAGAAAAACCAAAACAGTTAAATGAACCTCCCATTGCCGAGAAACAGCATTAACATATTCCATTAGCCCTGAGCCATCAAGACCGTAGATCATTCTAGATCCAACAATGGATTATGTGCCATCTACAATTGTTCGAGACTCTTCTAAACGGCCACAGTAAAGAGCATTAATGCCAGACTGTGTGACTAGTAGGGAGAGAGATGATGGTGGCAGGGAAGGGCCTCGAGGCTCTCCCGCCTTAATGAGGAGGGGCCATCCCGAGGTAAGGATGCTCAATTAGTGTTAATGCGATGTACAACATTGCCAATGACGTGGAGTCCAGCGAGGAGGTAAATCAGTCGTGGTATTAATCAATTAACCACAATAATATTAATTAAGACTTAAATGAGTAACGTAAACTATGAGAAAATCCCTCAAAATATGGTTGGATTTGATATAGACCCGAGTCAATTAACTTTATCATAATTTGTTAATGGAATAGGTTGCATTATTAGATTTTAAACAAATTTTTTTTGTTTGTTAGAATAATGTTGTTATAGTGGTTTAATTGCTTTATAATTATTTTATTTTCCGAAGAAAATTACACCAAAACGCTCACACATAAAAGCATAAAAGAGTTGATGACTTCTTGTGGTATACACTGCAACCTACCTTCAAACTCATACACTATGAATTAGTTACATACACTATGAACTACTTACAACACTTTGTATCAATTGTGGGGATTGCTAGTTTGACATTCAATTTCTTTGTGGTGTAAATCCATCCCCATAGACAATGAGTGTTCATTGTCCCTTCAACATTCTTCAACATTCTACATTGAACACAGGTGCATATATAAATGTATACGTTTGTTGTGAGATCGGTAATGTGTCAGAGTGAAATCCTTCAACGTCGTTTAATTTCTTTAAGACTCTGAGATTAAAATTGATTTGGTATAATGAAAACATTGCATAAAAAGAAACATAGAATTGTACATTAAAAATACATGAATCATTTGTTGAAATATTAATGATAAATACACGACATTTAATGATGATAAAGACTAACAACTGCAACCCACGCATGTAGGCAAGGAGAGGAAACTTAACCTGTCATTGGTGTGGCGTTCAAGAAATATTGAGTTGCATGCAGTCCTGGAATTTGACGTCCCACAGGACGTTTTTTTGGTTTTTGGACGTATTTGACGGGAGTGGAAAAAATTTCCACGTCAAATTGGACGTGTGATATACCTTGCAAACCGTCAAAACGACGTCTACTTCCAGAAGTGAAACGTAGAAATTTATAATACCTATTTATTTGGTTGAGACCAGCTAGCAGCAGGGTGCGGTAGCTGGCCATGACTGTGCAGTAGTACACAAGTTGTAACACAACGCAGTTTAAACTTAAACGCTCACTGTACCACTACCTACTACTAGTACTAACCATTAACTAATCCAGCTGCAATCCATCACTCAAATTTACTCCGACAAGATAACTAATCCAGCTGCAATCCATCGCTCAAATTTACTCCGACAAGACTTGCAGTTGCAATTCAATTCATGTATGGTCATTGGTGATTACATGGTATGGTCATTGGACTCTGAGAGACGTTTCTGTAGTTCCGAAGGAAAGCATATTTAGGTGATTTTCAGCTGGGAAGAGCAACTCGATGCCAAAGGATTCTGACGAGGTTTGGTCCAAGAAATTTGAGTTGATAACAGCTTTTCTGCGAGAAAAATCGTAACAAATATTGGTCCATTAACCAGCTGTGACCACTCACGGTATGAATATTTGAGGTTTCAACGCTTTTGCCAGAGAGTTTGAAATTTTTGATAATTTTTATTTGCAAAAGTTTTCATTAAAGATGGATTACGTGCGTTTTTGAGATTTCGACGGTTTTGCCCGATTTTTTCCGCATATTTTGAAATGTTTGGATTCTTTTTTCACCACAAATGTTTTCATTAAAGATTTGCGTATTTTATTAAAGATTATAATGATGCAAAGTATTTGCACAAAATCTTAATGTTTTTCTCTGGAAATTTTGATTGTCAGAGAGCTCTCTTTACAGGTCCGCGCCCCGGATGTGAAGAGTATTCCCCATTGAATGAGGAGTGGAGGAGAATATTTTGGGGAGTCGGCAGTGTTGTCCCTATTGCGTGGATCCTGAGCGTGGAGAATCACGGAAGAAGTAAGCAATTCTTTGCCCTCCTGCGTTTAATCTTTTTTTCAAGGAAAAAAACGAGCTTCTTCGTTATATAAAGAGAAGTTACATAAGTTCAGGACAGGGAAAATAGAGTCTAGTCACACCCAGGTACAACTAAAACCAAGACCAAAAAAAATCAAAACAGAGCATAATCAAAGAGCCCTAAAATTTCCAGTCTCTGAAATTTTTTATTTTGAGTTTTAATTTGAGGCGTCTTTGAAATTGCGACTTTTGAAAACAGTAGCCTTATGCTGTATAATGTTTTCTTTCATTTTGTGGGTCTCTTAATGTTTTTTGGCCGGGCTGCACCATGGCTAATTATGACGAGCTCTTGCAATGCTCTGCTCTTTTCTTTATTTATTTGAATTCATTTTCTCAATGTTGAGCTTTATGATGTTTTATACCTTGAGTTACCGATGATGGGTTTTATTGATTGCTTATGTTTTTATAAATTGATTTTTTCTTCAAAAGGGTATAAAGGGTCTTAAAAATTAACTCTTGTGCCTACTCTTCAGAGAAGATATTGAAAGGCACCACATGTTGCAAAGCATCTGAACGGTTCAATTTATGATGGAGTTTGATTGAAAATTCTCGCCCAGTTGTGTGCATGGAAATAAAATTCCAACTGTGAGGCAGTTTAACGTGGGTCCTACTAATGCTGTCTCAATCGAGCTCAACGAAAAACTTCCTCCATCTAATTTTCCTGGTTTTGTAGGTTAAAAACCATATTTAGAACCAAGCATGTACCTTTTTCTCCAAGGCTATTTCCTCCAAACTCTCATTCTGTGATGCCATCATTAATGGAGATTTTATATGACCAAGTTCAAGTTTTAGTTTTATGTGGTTTAATAATTTCTATGTTTCCAACCAACCATTTTGTCAAAATGTCGTCGATGAAATATTTAGCCGTGTCCCAGAAGAATTTTAGTCTCACAATAACAATAGTGGAATCAATTTCTTTAGCACATCGATGAAACTTAGTCTTTTTATACAAACGTAGTTATTTATTAGTACCAATGTTGATTATTAACAATTATTTAGTTTATTTATTTTCTTCTTAAAGAAAGTCATAGAGGGGACAATTTAAATGGTCGTGTGCCTATCCTAATCTCACAGACAGGAGTTAGTAGGAGCTTGAGTCTGATAGATTCAAAGAGAAATGAACTTACAGTATTGCGATACTGCCGCCATGTATTTTGGTTTTATGGGCCAACCCTCTCCTTTCTGAACTCGATCTCCTTTCAGGGCAGCAAACATTAACCTACTGTATGGAAATATGAATTGAATTGCCAAATTTTCTTTTTCTTTTCCTGCAATTCGAGCGAATTTGGTAACTAGGAGAACGCTTCTCACTAACGCTTCTCACTTTTGTTTTTTCGATCAAGAGTTTTCGTACTTGTGTGATAAGTCATAGTTAGGTCACTGTTAGTATAAATTTTTAGGTAGAATTTAGAGTGCTAGTTTAACTCAATGTTTGCTTTTTTTATGGAAATTTTGCTAAATTCACTTCAATATATAATATTACCACCAGCAAAAAAAACTACTCCCTTTGGGGTCTTTTGCCACATATTACCCCTTAAGATCTTTGTGAATCTTTTCAAATTACTGTTTAAACTTTATACGGTTTAATATATAGATTTTATTCTATTTAATATATAAATTTTACGCTGTTTAATATATAAATTGATAGTGCTAAAGTCTCTGTTTGGTGTGTTTAATATATAAATTGATAGTGCTAGAGTCTCTGTTTGGTGTGTCGCATATTTTCATTGTGAAAGTAGTTGCGTGTGCAGTAAGCTATTAATTGTGATCTATAAATGAAATAGAGTAGTGACAGTAAATGTTGTTGTCAAATCTGGTGGACGTATGTGCGATGTAAAAACTTTCCTTGACACTCACATATTTAGTAAAAACTTTCCTTGACACTCACATATTTAGTAAAAACGTTGTCAAATCTGGTGGACGTATGTGCGATGTAAAAACTTTCCTTGACACTCACATATTTAGTAAAAACGTAAAACGAAAGGTTAAAAAAATACAAAAACGTCATCAAATTTTAATTTGACAGGCAAAAAAAATTTGAAATTCCAGGCCTGGTTGCATGCATTTGGTGAGAGTAGCATCAATTCTCATTGACAACTGGCAAAAACTTCGTGACAAATGCTTTTTCATTTGGCTTACTATTTCTATAGGTTCAAGATAGGCCATATCCGTAAATAGGCTGTCTTCAAAGATGATGGGTGAAGCTCTGCACTTGTGAATGTTCCTGCTCGTACTACGACGTGAGAGACAATTACCTTGACATGACTATAAGGTCAGAACCAAGGTTGAAATTTCAAGAAAGAGACCATCTTGACCTTTTTAAGAGTTTCTAAACTGTTTTCATAGTTTCAAAACAGATTTTTTTTAGGGTTTTGTAATTTTTTAACCTGTATTTGAATGGCAAATCACCTTATGACAAGTAATTTACCGGTCTAATTCTAACCTTGGTCTTTTTCAGAGTTTCTAACCTGTTTTCATAGTTTCAAAACAGATTTTTATGGTTTTGTAATTTTTTAACCTGTATTTAAATAGCAAATCACTCATGACAAGCAATTTACCCGTCTAATTCTAACCTTGGTCCTTTTCAGAGTTTCAAACCTGTTTTCATAGTTTCAAAACAGATTTTTGATGATTGTGTAATTTTTTAACCTGTATTTGAATGGCAAATCACTCAATGATAAGCAATTTACCCGTCTAATTCTAACCCTAATGGGAACTGTTTGACCACCTTGTACACTATACACTATGTAGACTTATTTATCGATATTCTACCTAAATCACTTTCGGACCCTGTAATCTTGTACTCAAGAGTCAAATTGGCTTTTCTTCTCCTTGGTCATCTTTCTGGGTGAGTATGGTTGTCAAAGAGAAATCAGAGACAAAAATATATAGTGAAAAATTCTTATTCAAATCTGGAATATATAGGGCGGGAGCATGAACAATGGCTTTCTGATTTTGACAAAAGAAATAAAAAGGCCTCTTTTTCCACCGTAATACACTTGAATTTTGTTATATTTGATTATTATTATTTAGTTTGGGCAAAGCCTGAAACAAACCTGCTAACGAAATTGATTCTGTACGGGAAGGATTGCATGGACTTTTTATTGTTGGGTAGGAAATCTGTTTGACTCGGAACTCTGAATAAATGAGAAGAGTCTAAGCAATTTTTCATTTATCTCTAATCTATTTTAGAAAGATGCAAAATATAATTACTCTTGTTTTACATAAATCCATTTGATACATTTTATTATGTTTATTTTGATTTCAATATTTATTATTTTAGAGATATGAAAATACAGTTAAATATGTTTATTTTGAATTCAATATTTATTATTTATTTTAGAAACATGAAAATATAGTTACCATGAAAACATAGTTAAATAGGTAAATGAAATATAATTAAATAAATACAATTTTGATGTAATGATAGTATAAAATATTATTTATTTTAAAATTAATATTATTATTTTAAAATTTACAAATCTGAAATATATAGTTACAAATATTATAATTATAGGTTATTAATTAAATTTAAATTAAATATAATATATTTCTATTAATTAAATCTAAACATAAAATCTAATCATATATTTTTTAATTAAATCTAAATATAAAAATTTAAATATTATAATTGCAAAATAAATTATTATTATTATTATTATTTTTTAACAATTTTGGTTGTTGTATTAAGTTCTGAAAAAGATGAGGGAGTTCAGTCTCCTCAAGAGATTTACAAAAAGAAGCTATCTTCTTGATCTTTTTCTTTCTATTTTTGCTACGAACTATTACATTCCAACTATAGCTTCTTATAAAAGTAAACAACAAAAGAAGGCATTTGCAAAACTTTTAGTCTATGACAATGTGGCGGATTTGTCTGGCAGTGGACTCTTCCAGCTGTTTTTCCACTCCATCCTGCTTGGCACTCGAAGAACTGGTTGCAACCGTGTTTTTCTTTTCCATCATGTACTGAAGGATAGAAATAGATTCTTCAACATGACAACAGCGATTGGAGAGTTGGCGAAACTGCTCTTGCAGAGAGGAGACTCTGTGCAGGAAGAGGTCAATCTCAGCCCTGTATTTTTCGTTCATGAGGCGGTTCTGGTCTTCAATCCTTCGATTCTAATCTTCTAGCTGACGATTCTGCTCTTCCAGTCTTGATTCTAAAAGCCTATGCTGCTCATCCAAGATGGACTGCTGAGTCCAGACCTCTTCGAGTTCTGCTTGCAAGTCTGTGCAATGCAGACAGTCTTCACTACATGCCATATTTGCTGAAGAGTGATGGCTTGGAAAGGAGCAATGAAAGTTGGGAGAAGGGATGGGGCGAAATGCAAAAGGGCGCGTGGAAGCGGGAAGAATGGTGATGATGATAATAAGATACTCTGCCCAATCTAAGAGGTCAGCAGAAGAGTAGACCGGGCCGGTTGTTTGGCAGGGCTCCTGAGCGAGAATGAAGGCGAGGAAGCAGCTGAGTAAACGTTGCTGAGACAAATGATAAGAGGCGACTTGAAAAAGTTTAAAACAACAGAAACAAGGAGGAGTGGAAATGCTGAGCAGTGGAGCCGAAGGCCTGTGAAGAAGGAGGCAGGATACGTTAGAAATGAAATAAAACACTCTGAGACAGTAGATTACCTGGGAGGATGTGGTCCAATCAGAGAGCTGGCTCGTCAGGCTTCGAATCTTTAGCTCAAGAAAGAGACAGGCAACGCACGCACAGAGAGAACTTCGATGGAAAGGAGCTGCAGAGCAGGGGGGAGACTGATGGGTGCTGAGAGGTTGAAGGAGAGGGATTAAAATAGCATGGAGCGGGAGTGAACAGGTGACAGAAGGACAAGTCACGGGGGTAATGTTGGGCTGCAAAGGATCCAAGCATGGTTTGTTCCCAAATCTCATTCCGCCGTCAGTTGGAAAGCTGATGTTACTTGAGGGAGATGGAGTCTGATTCTCTGCGCTGGAACTGCAGAGATTCATCCTGAAAGCTAGATGCATCATACCTTCACACGCTTCCTCAACAACGATGGGCAAGGTGCTGCTTTTAGATGTTGTCCTCATGGAATGGGTTAAAAGCTTTCAACGGAGTTGCATCTGAGGGCGCCAATATGCCTTCTGCAGGCTTTGTTTGCTCTATCGTCTGCCTCCTTATTTAGATTTCGGAGGATATGAAAGAACTGAATTTCTTCGAAATTTTTTAGGAGGAGCCTATTACGATGAATGACTTGTTGTAAAATGGAGTTGGGTGAGCTCCGGTTCTGAATCATTAGGCGAATAGTAATTGAGGAGTCCCCAAATATCATAGCCTTTTTTATTCCCAAATTTCTCAATTGGGTGAGGCCTTCATATAAGGCCAGGGCCTTAGCACTATTTTTAGTTCTTTTGCCTAAGCTCCATTCATAGCTGAGAATAGGGTCCCCTTTTTCATCCAAGATAAGCCCTCCTGCTCCAGCTTGACCTGGATTTGATTTGGAGGCTCCGTCGAAGAAGAGCGAGTGGCAATTGCTCCGCTGTACCCAAATCTTAAATTCCTGTTCTGGAAGTCTAATTTCCCAAGCTCTGTTCTGTATTTGGTTCAGCCTGTCTTTCATTGAATTACCTTGGATTTGGTATTGCCTTTCCAAAATATAGCTGATGATGTTTCGTTCCTCCATTGTGAATTCTGTTGCTCGGATTTTCCCTGTTGTGTTTATTGTGATTGCTTCGTGGGCTAGGCTTTTCGCTTTGCTGCATGTAATTCGTACTTTTGGGTTTTTATCTTGAATTTTTTTTTGTTTCTGGACAACCATATTCGCTATAGTAGAGTATGAGGGAGAGTGTCCCAAACTCTTTTCGCCAAACTGCTCCATTTTTCTCTCCAAGGGTAGCTTTTCTTCCAGACGTAGATTGTCTCGACTATGCTTTGCTAGGAATTCCAAATTATGTTGCCAAGGGAGGATAGATGTCTCCAGCACTCACTGGCAAAGGGACACTCTACAAATAAATGATACATTGTTTCTTAAGTGTTGCAACTGTTAGGACATCTTGAGGGTCCATTGATTCCTCTTTTACTTAAGTTCTCTGCTGTAAGGATTTTGCCTTTTAAAAGGAGTCATATAAAAAAATTTATCTTTGGAAGAGCTTCTGATCTCCAAGTAATTTTCTAGTGATTCCACAGGGGCATCTGGAAAGTGTTATTGCAGATGTAATGGTGGCCTGATTTGAAGGTGTATCTCGAACCTGAGGGGTCCCAACAGAGACCGTCGACCTCATCTTTTTTGATAGGAGCCCTGTTGTGGAGATGTTTTTTGAGGGCGTTGAGGCTAGCTTCTAGAGCAGCTGGGGTATCAGGGAAGGCCCAGCCTGTCCATGCATGAGAACATGGATCCCATTTGGAAATTTGGTCAAGACTGTGGAGACCTCTGCTGTTAAGAAAGAGGATGATGGGAATTGCATCCTCAATAGTATTCAAAGGGGGGAGCCCCATGATCCTATCTGAAGCAAAATTGATGCTTCCCCCCCCCCAAGGGACCTTCGAAGTGTTTTGTTTGAGGATATGAAGGGATTTCTTACATAATCGCTAGATTTTGGAGGAGTCTCTGTTGGGTATGTTGGCGTCAAGAAGCTTTTGTCTAGGAGAGTTGAGGTATTTGGTCTCCATAACTTGTTTCCACCAGGCTACAGGACCAGTAATTAACCTCCAAACCATTTTCACCCCAAAGGCAAGGTTGAGGATTTTTGGGGCTCTAATTCCTAGGCCCCCTCTGTCTTGAGATTGGATTACATTTTTCCAATTTACCAAGTTGAACCTGCTCTTTTCTTTCGTTCCCCCTTGCCACAAAAAATGTCGAAGGGCTACTTCCAATTTATGATGGAAAGTAGCAGGAGCCTGATAAAGAGTGAAGCGATAAAGAGGAAGGGAAGTTATACTTGACTTAAGAAGGATGAGTCTACCTGTCAGATTGAGCCAGAGTGTTCCCCATTACTGTATTTTCCTTTTTACTTTGTCAATGATCTCATTCCAGATCTCCGCCTTCAAAGGTCCGAGGCTCACAGGCATGCCTAAGTAAGAGAAATGTTCCCACTTCATTTTATATGTGACACCAAATATGCTGGCAATACTGTGGGCCACTCGGTTGGTTATATTCCAACCATAGACACAACTTTTTTGATAATTAACATCTCCTCCTGAGCAGTCCATATATTGATCAAGAAGGGTCTTGAAACGCCTTGCTATAGTGGTCAAAGCTCCCCCAATCAAAAGAGTATGATCTGCGAATTGAGAGTGGTTGATGTTCTTGACTCCGTTTCCATATTTGATTCTGGTGATGAGGCCCACTCTTCTGTTGTGATCCAAGACTTTGCTGAAAGATTTTGCCATGAGAATGAAGAGGTAAGGGGATAGAGGGCAGCCTTGTCTAAGACCCCTAGAAGATTGGAATGCTTCACATGGGCGACTATTGATCAGGGGGGATATCCAAGGTCCAGAAATACAGGCATCTATGGTGTTAATAAATGAGGAGTCAAAGCCCATCTTTTTTAGGACAACGAATAAAAAGGAGTGTCTTACTTGATCAAAGGCATTGGCTAAATCGAGTTTTAGCACGAATCCTTTTTCTTGCCTGGAAATGCTTGAATGAATGGCTTCTTGAACCAAGATTATGGAATCGTGAATCTGTCTATTAGATATAAATCCGCCTTGGTTTTCAGATATCGGATTTGGGAGAAGAGGCTTGAGTCTTATGGCTAGAATTTTAGTAAAGATTTTGTAAGAGGAGTTGCATAGGGATATTGGCCAAAATCTGGAAAAAGAGGTGGGTCTATTCTCTTTGGGTATGAGAGCGAGGAAGGTGGAGTTGGTGAATCCTCCCATTTTCCCTTTTCTTTGCACTCCTCTGAGCATTTTTGTTAAATCCTTCTTAATCAAATGCCAAAATTCCCTTTAGAAGCAGATGGTGAATCCATCTGGCCCACGTGCCTTATCTAGTTGCAGAGTCTAGATTGTTCTTTTGATCTCCTCTTTATCAATTTCACGGTTTAACATATCATTCAGATCCTTGGTGATGCCCTTAGGAAAATATTGAAGCAAATCTAAATAGTCTTCCTCTCCATGGCTTTCGGTAAGAAGATCCCTGTAATGGGAGGTGGCTACCTTTTTTATGTCTTCTTGATTGTTGTGCTTGTTTCCTTCATTATCAATGATGGAGCTAACAGTATTCCTTATCTTCCAGGCAGTGGCTTGTTTGTGAAAATAGGCTGTGTTTTTATCCCCTTCCTGCAGCCATAATTGCTTGGATTTGGATCTCCACTTAATTTCTTCCTCTCTGTTGACATACATAAGCTGTTCCTGTAGAGCGTACTCCTGAATTTGTATTGAGGGGAAAGTCCGTGGTCCTCTATCTGAGTTTGCACCTCTTCCAAGGCTTTCTTGACTTTCTTTTTTGTCTCCTCTGGCTCCCGATAACTGTCTTTGGCCCAATCTTTAAGAGCTCTCCTGACATTCTTGATTTTAGTCTCCCAAATATAGCTTGGCGACCCCTCTATATGCTGTCTCCAAACCATTTCGACAATCGATCTAACTGAAGAATTTCGGGTCCATAACGGGCTGAGTTTAAAGGGGATCGGTCCTAAAGGACGGTGAGACTCCAGCGTAAGAGAAACAAGGAAATGGACGGAGGTAGAGGTGCTGAGAATGCTGGTGTAACCTGCAGCGAAGGTAGAGAGGAAGGATATGTTTACCAGAAATCTGTCCAGGTGCTCCATGATGTTGCCAACTCCCATTTTTCGGTTGCTCCAAGTATATCTGCGATTTTTTGGAATTATATCCACCAACTCATTCTCCTGTATTATTGTGTCTAGGTGACTTCTAAAGGGGTCGTGAATAAAGTTTCCACCTCTTTTCTCATTAGCATGGAGTATCAGATTGAAGTCTCCAGCTATTATAATATTTGTGGTGCTTTCGTTCTCTATACTCTCCTTCAACTCGTTCCAGCAGAGTTCCTTTTCCCTATAGTGATTGGGAACATATACATTATATATGATTAGACTCCTGTCCTCCGTTTTGCTGTCTAGTTTGGTCCTGATCCAATTTTGGTTGATGATAGCTGAGTCACAATTCCATTTCTAACTATTCCAGATGGTAACGATCCCTCCTGAAGCTCCTCTGGAGCTGTTGATGACTCCTAAGTATTGCTTTTGAATATCAATAATTTTTTTCATTTCTTGCTGATCTTATTTAGTCTCTTGTACCATCATTATTTCAGGTTTTTCATTGAAAAGAAGATCTCTCAGGGCTTTTATTTTAGAGGGGTGCCCTAAACCCCTACTATTCCATGAAAGAACTTTCATCATGATGCATTGGGCGTACGGAGAGGTGCTCACCTCTCAGGATGTTTCCCTGCTACTTCTTTCTCGTGATGCCCAATGATGAAGGATTCCATTGGAGTTTGAAATCCCATTGCTATGTCCTTCTGGGTATTTTCATCTCTATGTTGCTTGGCCGATTTCCTACCTGGACTTGGTTTCTTATGAGTATCACTTGTGGTTCCATGCTCTTTGGAGGAACTTCTAGTGGATCTGGAAGGAGGGGCCTCCTGGGAAGGTTGAGAAGATGTTAAAGGGAGATGGGGGGGGGGCCGCGGTCGGGAAGGTCCTCAGAGGGAGGATCTGGCAAAGGATCTTCCGAGGATAAGATGAGAAAAGGATTGGAGGATGAAGGTATTGGCGGATCTTGGGAGAGGCCAGAATGATGGGGGGGAGGGGAAGGAGGACGCTGAGTGGAAGCTCTAGGGATGTCAGGGTTTGGTGTAGGTTTAGAAGGGGGGTTAGATTTCTTTTTTTTAACAAGCTCCCAATGTCCATCTTGCTCTTCATTCTCAATATTAGTAATCTTAGTGCATCTATTGGCAAAGTGCCCATATTCGTGACATACCTTACATTTGAATGGAATCTGCTCGTAATCCAGCTGTTGAATATGGCTCCAGTCATCCACTTTTAGCTTGATGGATTCATGTAATCCTTTCCCTAGGTCCACCTCAACACATATCCTTGCACAGGCTTGCATATTATCCTTGGGTTCACTTTTGTTGATGTATTTACCAACCGCATTACCTATTGCCTTGACCGATTCATCCCCCAACAATGCAGCGGAAGGTGGGGGAGGCAAACCCATACTGGGACCGCGTTGGGGATATCCAGCTCCGGATCGAAGTCTGGAGTCCATTTATTGAGGTAAAGGCCTCGAGAATCCATGAAGTAAGGGTCGTTTCTGAAGATTAGGTCCTTGTCTGCTTTGGATTTGAAATGGAAAGTGTAATAGCCTTTTCCACAAAATCTTATTGATATTTTTCCGGGGATCTTATCAGACCAGCTTTGCTCAACCCATCTTTGCACAATTCTTGGTGGGGGCCATAATCTGGTAAATTGCCCAATAAGTCCTTTTTCAGCCAGAGATAGAGCTGCCATGTGAAGAAGGGTTGGTGGCAGTTGTACTTCCTGAAGAATGTCAAGTTTCTTTACAAATTTCGAAGTTGCAGGTTTAGGGCAGAGAGGGGGAAGAGATTTTACCAGATCTGAGAAGGCTTTCTCAGAGTCCCCTTGGGAAAAGTCCGGATGGGCCATGGCTGGGGCCAAGGCCTACATCGCTGCTAGTCAGGCCTCAAGCCTTAAGGTGGAGGGGTCGCGTGCAGGTGGCTACGCAGCTCCAAATCGCTCCACTCCTGCTCAGGTAATAAATTATTTTTTTTATTTTTTTTAATATAGTAAATGTAAATATAATATTTTGTTTTATAATTTATTTTTTTATTAAATGTATCAAAAAATAATTACCATAAAGGTTATCATTTTTTTTTAAAGTCAAGACATTTTATTAGCTACAAAAGAAAATATTTTCAAGGCTATTGCTAAAAGGTTTGGGGTCTTATCCCAATCTGGTTAGTTGACCATCGCCATCATAAAAAAAAAAAGTAGTCAAAAAAAGACATAAGCTAACCATAACCGTAAGTGTAAAATATGTCAAAAGACTCACAAAATGAATAAAACGCCAAAGCAAATATTCAATCATCAGAGTTGATAGAAGTTAGGTTGTTTGGACCTATGTGCTTCAGTGTGTCTATAATATGCATATATTGTAAGTTGTATTGCATAATAAAGCTTAAAAAATGTTATTGATATCTGACGGACTCTCATTTAAAGCAAAAGGAAGCCATGCTCACTCAGATTATTAAGAAGGTTGAAGGCACACAAAGATCTATTGATTAGGAACACTCATTCTCTCTACCCTCAAAATGCCTCCTCCACCAAATAAGTCACTTAGGAAGGTCACCTTTTATTATTTAGTTTACTTATGACAAATTGTGTAAATTATATGGTTATTATATCAGGTTCAACTATTTAGCCATCTTCACCCATTACTTGGTTCGGTTAGTGGTGTTGTTCTTTCAAGTTCCTTGGCACATGTTCCCGTCTAAAATTGAAATAATTGAAATAGAAAATCCTTTGTTTATGTTGCAATATATATTAAATCCACCCCATCATATGTTATTCCCATAGTGACATTTTAATTTTAATGGTAAAGTTAAATGGTGAAGTAAGAAGGTTAATGCTATATTTTTCTATAAATTTTAGTTTAAACTTTAATAGTTAAGTATGAAGGTTAACGTTTGGTTTTAACAAAGGTTAATGTTAGAGTATTAAGAGTAATAATTATTTAGTACTATTATTATATATGTGGTCTTTTTAAATAAGTGTTAATGTGGAAGGTTATAGATAGTTCTAATGATATAATTTTTTCATGCTGAACTAATTTTGATAATATTATTATTTTCATTTATAAGTAATCTTTTTCTATAAATTTTCATTTAAATTTTATTGTTAAAGTATCAAAATTAATAATTAGCTTTAATAATATCATATTTTATGATTGAAATATTAAGAGTAATAATGATTTTAATAATATTATTTTTATATAATAATTAGTTTATATATTATTAATTATCTAATTTCTTATTTTATTTTTTTATTTAAATTTCCTTTATTAAAATAGTTTAAAATTATAAAGTATGTAATGTAAATTTATATTCTTATACTTAATGCAATTTTGTGTATAATTAATTGGTTTTCATTTTACATATATACTAAATTTGTTGCCAATTTTTTTTCTTCAATTATTAAGATATAAACATTGATTGATTTAAGCTATTAATTTATATGTTTATTACAAAGTAGTAATTTATCTAAAATTTTAATGTTGGATTTTGTCTTTTTATATAATTTTTTTTGTAAGCTTGGTATATCCTCATTTTTCATTAATTATAAAGCAAATTTACACCACATAGCTTGGCTAGGTGGCCTCAACTTGCCCAGTGGGAGACCAACTCTGTTGGCCACTTATTCGTATTGTAGTGCCATCTAGAAACCAAAAAAAAATCAAGATTTCTATCTAAGTTATATAAGTCTCATATTCTTGTCCATTCTCTAGAGACCAACATACATATATATTTGTATAAGAAAATGTAAAAGGTATTCGCATCTATAAACATAACCATAAAAGTAGACTATCTATTCATGCTGCTCAGTAGAAGAAGATTCCACAGGCATTGGATCTTTGACATTCGTCCCCGGCATCTTAGTGTGGACCAAGATACAAGGCAGGTGCCTCTCAATTCAGCCAAGTCTAACATCCTGTTTGTGCAGTTGGAACAACGCCTTCTGGAATTCCTATTTGTAATACAACATGCCTTGAACAGTGACAGTCATGCCCACCGGAATTTGTTCCATAGCTTTAGCCAACATACTTTTCATCAACCAGTACAGGTGGAGGGTTTGCTTGTATTGAGTGATTCTACCCCTCGTCTTTCTAGGATCTGAAACAAGGGTCCCCCAATCCACCATTTCTGTGTCTGTCTCACTCTCTTATTTTGCTACTTCTTCCCAATCCTCTAACAGTTTACAATTTCCTCATTGGTGCCTTCACAGTAGGCAACTATTGCTTCACTTATAAGCCTTTCAACATATTTTCTGCCTTTGCATCCATTAAATGTGCCTAGTTCCATGTCCTTCCTGGTCACTTGGGCTCTCCTTCCACGACCATGGGTTTTTGGAGGACGAGCCATGGTTTTTTTGACCCCACCATGTTCATTGCAACAAATTTAAGCCAATTACAATTCAACAAAATACGACAGGGATATTTCACATAGGTGGTGGGATTACTGCACACCAACCTGCCTTTCTCAGACCCACTCTTGCCAGTTTTAATGCCCAACCTTTCGGGGTCGCAAGTCAATTCCCCAAAGGGGGCCAACCCACAACTAGCACCAGCGGATACACTTCGCCTAAGACACCTCTTCTTAGCCTCAATTTGGTGTGTTTCTTCCCTTCGATTCCAAGTTGCTAAACACTGCCTCTTACTAGCTCTCCACCTACCTTGGCTAGCATACCCTTTACCCTCTACCTAGGACGCGAGAGGATGACCCGACCCAATCTTCCACCCATCCCTGAGCCGCATGATGCCACTATCGCCAATCTGTCTGCCATAGCCAATGTCATTCCCTTGCGAGACTTCCCGCCCGTAATTCTCAACCTTCTCCCTCATATCAGGGTTGCAACCTACCTCTCTGCGGCTACACATGGACATAAGGTAGAGGCTACCACCCAACATGCAGATGGGCTGACAAGCTCTACCCTTAAGGCTCATCTCCCTAGCTTTACCAGTAAGACTCCTACAAATTGTAAAACTTGGCCCTTTGTCTAGTTCCAAAATAATTCCTATACGAGAAAGGAAGAATTCAAAGAAGAGTGAAATAGATAGCATGCCAAATTAGTGCGAGATATAGACATACAACCCAACAAATGCCACCAGCTTACGTCCCCAGCGCTTCTTAATTTTGCAATTATTCCTCATACTTCCTCCCCTCTCCCCCATACTAAAACTATTGAAGGTCAACATTACGAGAGCGGAAATATGTCTGAGTACATACCTGTTACCCTTTGTGCATAGTCGTTAGGCTTGTTGTAGTTGGTGGACCACATATCCTGCCTATTGCACCAGTCTCCATGCTCACAGATGTTCCGATCAACACCAACCTTCACTTCTTCCTTATTACTAAAACAACGTTGTCTTTACTCCTTCTGCCACCCATCCCTTATACACTACATGCCATCATGCAAAGGACCACCATACCCATCACCTCGAGCATGTGGGGGAGGGGGGGTTGGTACTGTACGCGAATGTACAAACCATTAATCCCTTGGATAAGCGTTTAACTTTCGGCTCGCACCCAACCGGGGACTTGGCCACTTAGTTTGCCATGAAGAAGGTTTTTCCTTTGATCTTGCACTACGATTTGGTTTGTACGCGAATGTACAAACCATTAATCCCTTGGATAAGCATTTAACTTTCGGCTCGCACCCAACCGGGGACTTGGCCACTTAGTTTGCCATGAAGAAGGTTTTTCCTTTGATCTTGCACTACGATTTCTTCCAGGGTCTGATACCTATGGTCCGAGGGTTTAACTGGCAATAGCTTTTCCATAGGGTCATTTTGGTGGTTACAACCCCAATTGGCTAGCAAGGTTGCCCCTTTATTCCATTCTCTTCTTACATGATTGACCATGATGTAATCAAACTTGTGTATTAATCTGGCAGTGTGCCAACTATGGCTGAGCTTGTCTCATTTGGAACCATGGTTCAACTTTGTCAGTGTGTTGATCACCGGGCTAGAGTCTCCCTCTACCACTAAGTTTATGTATCCCATGTGAATGGAAATTTGCAGGCCTTGCATGGCTACAACAAATTCTTCCTCATTGTTGCTGGTGAACCTGCAAGAGTCTGCATAAATTAAATGAGTGTTGGTCTAGGAATCCTTGAAGAGACCACCCAGACAAGCCGGCCCAGGGTTACCTTTTGAGGCCCCATCAAAGATTAGTTTGATAAATCTTTCCCCCGAAGCAGTGAAATTGTTGAGAGATGTTAAACCCACTTTGCATTTTTTAGGCAGAAGGAGCAATCATTTCCAGTGATAAATTGAATTTTTGGAGAATTTGTGCTTCCTGTGGGGTTACCTTCCAATCCTCCTGAAGCCATCATTCCACTAAGATCATTTCCCTGATGTTCTGAACAAGTCCTTACCATACTTCCTTGGGTTGAGGATTGGTTCTTGAATATGCAACAATTCCTTTCCTTCCATATGGCCCATATGTTTAGTCCTAAGGCCAATCCCCAAGCTCTGTTTACCACCAGATTGGAGAATATGTGGCTTCTCCAAAGGATAATTGTTTCCAGGATACTCTGGTGATCCCGATCCATTCTTCAAAAGACTCCTTGCATCTGCCTCCATTTCTACTCTGCAAATGGGCACGTATTGAGCATGTGTTCAAGGTCTTCACTATGTTGTTGGAAAAGTCAACAGAATGAGGGTCCATGAAATCCCATTTTCTGGAGTTGATCCCATGTTAGGATATGTCCTTTACTTACCAACCACAACAAGTGTGTCACCTTCAGCCACCATCCTCCCTTCCATACCTTTTCCATATTATACTTTGTCCTTCTTGGGCTTGCCTCATTTGTAAATCGTATGCCTCTTTTATGGTAAAGGTACATTTTGTAGTATGTCCCCATCTCAGTATATCAAGGCCATTTAGGACAATTATTTTTCTACATCTCGGTTCTTTATCTAGCTGGTTCCATTGTTCAGTCTCAATGGCCTGAGACCAATCGTCTTTCTTCTTCCATATTCTCCATCTTCCCTCCCCTTGTTCTTCTTTCCTAAATTGCTTGACCAAATGGATGTTCTTGTCTATGGTATATGAGATTATATCTCTGAGATACTTCCTTTCAACCAATCGCTCTCTTTGCTACCAGGAGTGATGTCAGAACTTTTCTACTTTGCCATTGCGAATTTCCCATAAATCATGTTGATGGATGAGGTTCCTATTTTGAGTGGCCAAGTTCCAAATCGCCGAAACTTTAGGAGGGTCCCTGTAGCGGATAATTTCTTCAGTTCTCTCCAGCATGTTATATTTTCTTGTCCATATTTGTTTCCAGAGGTCCAGCCCTCCACCTATCCATCTCCACCATACATTTTCTCCCATAACTTGGTTCAAAATGTAAGGGCTCTGAGATCTAGTCCCTTATCCATTTTCTGTTTCACAAGGCCCAACCACGAGACCAATGCCCATTTCTTGACTTTTTGTGCCTGCGCCAAAGAGATTTTTTAAAGATGTCAACCATTTTGGAGCATGCTGTCTTCAGGGTATCCATTCCAGAGAGTTGATAAATTGGGAGAGTTTGAAGCATGGCTTTGAGGAGGATTGTCCTACCTGCTAAGTTGAGGAATCTAAAGGCCCAACCACTTGGCTTTCCTTGTAGCTTTTGAAGAAGAGTTTTCCAGCAGGAAGTATTGAAAGAGTTCTTAGATAGGGGCATTCCTAAGTATTTAGATGAGAGGGAGCCGATGCCAAACCCCAAGACCTAGGCAAGGTATGCCTGAACATTCCCCTGGGCATTAAAAAAGAAAATACATGATTTATCATTGTTTATCATTGTCCCAGAAGCCTCCATAAAGGTGGGAAGGACCTCTTTTATTCATCAAGATTCTCTCAAGGAGACCTGACAAAAGAGCATGATATCATATACAAATTGTTGATGAATGATGGCCAGGTCATTGCCCCAAATCCTCAGACTCTGAAGCCTTGATTCCTAAACTTCATTTTTAATATAACATCTCCACCTTTCTTCCGCAAGGATAAAGAGGAAAGGGGATATAGGATCACCCTGTCTTAAGCCACGGGTTAGGTCGAAGGTAGGGGTGGGAGACCCATTTAGCATGATGGAGATAACATGGGAAGATATCATGGAATATATCCATTTTATCCATATTTGATTGAATCCAAAATCTTTGAGGATGTTATTGAGGTAAGCCCAACTTAGCCGATCATAGGCCTTCCATAGATATAGCTTAATCATCATCCCTGGAAGCTTTCTCACCTTTAGAAAATGAAATATTTCTTCAGAGGGTACAAACCCATCTAGGATTTGTCTTCCCTCTACATATCCAGTTTGCTCCGGAGACATGAGGTTGGGGAGAAAATATTTAAGCCACTTTACAATAACTGTAGCAATAATTTTGTATATAACATTACATAAGGAAATCGAACAAAACCCTTGCGGATATTCAAATTTCAAAGTTTTAGGAATGAGAGAAATAAAAGTGACGTTTAGACTAGGGCATACCTTTTGATTGCATCGAGATTCCTCCACAAGCTCTAGAATGTCCTATCCCATGAAGCTCCAAGTTGCCTGGAAGAACTCTGCTGTGAACCCATCTGGGACAGGGGCCTTATTTTTTTCATTCCTTTGACTACCTCTTCAACTTCCTCTAGCGTGGTTGCTCACATCAGTGCTAGATTCTTCTCTCAAGATATCAATTGTGGGATATTGTTCGTAATCCTTTGGATGGCTTCAGAGTGGTCCTCCGGTGGTTTTGTAAGGAGATCATTGAAATGGTTCACTAGTAGCTCCTCCATTTCCTTATGTTTGACCCTATGATTCCCCTCTACATCTTTCAAACAGTGTATTCTATTGTGTTGCTTATGTTGGACCATGGATTTGTGAAAGAAACAAGTATTTCACTCACCTTCATGTAGCCAGTTCACCCTTGATTTCTGCTTCCAAAGAATTTCCTCTTGTTTTCTTCGTTCCTTTAGCTGATTGATTAATTACCCTTCTTCTTTCACTAGGTCATTTGATATTCCTTCTTGTATAATTTTTTGTTGCAAATTTACCATTCTTTGACTTAACTGATTTTGAGCATTCAAAATATGGCCAAATTCTTCTTTGCTCCATTTCTGAATTTTGTGTTTGAGTTCCTTAAACTTTAGTTAGAAGGTGTGCATGCAGTTCCTCCCTTGCTCTTCACTCTTCCCCCACCATTCCTCAATTTTCCTAAGGAGATCGGGGTCTCTTAACCAAAAAGCCACGAATCGAAACGGGTGGTTCTTAGGTCGCACCTTCATATCTATTTACAGTCTTATTGTTTAGTGATCTAAGCCCATACATGGGAGGATTGAGGCTTCCATGAATATGTCCTTGCTTATGGCTTGCTCTGAAATCAAGTATCTGTCTAAGCGAGAAGCGATCTGGTGGCTTCCTCCCCTCCTATTATTCCATTTATAAACTCCATTCATCATTGGTAAATCTACTAGGTGAAGCTCCTCTATGATGTCTCTAAAGGCTTCCATATCATCTTCCTTTCTTCTCCTTCCTCCCTTTTTCTCAGTAAGAGAGGTAACCATATTGAAGTCTCCTCCTACAACCCATAAATCATCTAGTTGTAGGTTCCTTATTTTTGTCAAATTCTAAAGAAACACCCGTTTTTCTCCTAGGATGTGGGGTCCATAGACCCCTGTGAGCAGGACTCAGTGTCTGGATCCAATATGATGGAACTTACCTGAGAGTATTTTTGGTAGACTAATCCATTCATCAAACTTTATGTCCCTAGGGTTCCATAGGATCGTAAACCCTCCCGCACTGCCATTTGCATCCCGATCCTTTACTTGGTACTAGGGTTTAAAGTTTTCCAAATTTTTCTTCAGCTTTCTTTTGCTAAACTTTGTCCCATGTATTATCATAATGCTAGGCTTATCTTTCTTTAGTCTCTCTTTAATATGCCTTTGTTTGCCTCTACTGTTGAGGCATCTTATATTCCAGGATGTAATTATCATTTCAACGGTTTGGGGGGTTGGTAAAATACCTCTCACAACGGTACTACCCTTATGGAATTTACTAATAGGTCCCCAACCATTTGGATGGACTCATTCAAATTTATTCATCCCCACTTCTTATGCCCTTTTCCTTAAGATCCTAGATCCTGAACTTGGCTGACTTGGGACCCTAGATGTTCTGTTTGAACTATGACATTTGTACCCTGTTTGGCCTTTTATTGTTGGAAGGGTTCCTTATATAATTTCTTCTAGTCCTCTGGGATGAAATGCTCATCCAAATTTCGCCATCCTTGTGGTAAGCATTTCATCAATTGTTTGTCTACACTAATATCTTCCTTCTGATTATCAATCTCCATATGGGCCTACTCAACTATTTGCATAGGGTTTTCTTTTCCTTGAGGTTCCATTGCAGCTTTTCGTTTTGGCTTGCACCCCTTGGATTGTCCAAGGTTGTTTCTCCTTCCTCCTCCTCCTCCTCCTATAGTACATCAAATTGATTTTGATTTTGGCACTCTTTTTCATTCTATGCAGCTCTCTGGTTCCTGGTATGCCTCTGATTTCTTTTCTGTCGATGGACCTTCTAGAATCCTTCCCCATCTTCTCTTTCCCTTGTTTTCCCTTCTTTTTTCTTAGTTGTAGGGCTTTCATTATGGTTTAACGGTGAGGCCTGATACAAATGTCCATATTCATGGCAGTGCCGACATCTAAAGGGGATATGCTCATAGTCCAAGGGTTGTTGCCAGACGTCGTCATTATATTTCAGTTCTATGAAGTCCAACAATGCCTCAGTAATGGTCATGTAGACACAGATTCTAGCATAGGAGGTGTACTGTCCTCGTCATGTAGAGTCTGCAACGTTGATGAAGGTTCTAATAGAGTTGCCAATCCCTTCTAGGATTTTCGATCCCAGAAGTCCATTGGGAGGGAAAATAGCTAGACCAAAACAGGGGCAGCGAGGAGCTTTTCCTAATCTGGTTTGTAGCATTCCTCCTAGTGTCTTATGAAAAGCCCTGCATTGTTGAAGAAGTAGGGTCCGTACTCAAAACCCTCTCTTTGTCCTCTAGGTTAGAAAATATTACTGTGAAGAGGCCTTTTGTTCCCAGTTTGAGATCAAAGTGACTCTTCGGTTTCCATATGTGCTAGATCCATTTAGTCAGCTCTTTTTCTATGGGCCATGCTCCAATGAATTTGTAGATGACGGCATGGTCCTTCATATTTTTCTATGTATTCCTTTGCCTTGTATTGGGGATAACAAATCTTGGTTTCTTTGTGGTCAGTGGTAGGCATTGACCTCCCAGACCCGCTTGCCATTGTGCTCCCAAATCCAGAGGTCCTTTCCCATGGTCTCCATTGTTCCCTATTGTTGCTCCATGTTGGCTAGGGTCCCCTGCCACTATGTTTCGATAGGAGGGGACCACTCCCCCCCTGCTTGGGCGCTCATGACCTCGATCTGCTAGTCCGTCATATACTGTTGCAGAGTCTCTTCTCCTCACAGGATTCTGTAGGTTTGTCAGGGTTTTTTGGTTGAAACCCTAGCCTCAATCATCACTCTTCCTCCGAGCTACCAATTACTTTTGAATAGTAGTTTTCTTTTATATAAAACTATTAATTAAATTAAATTGTTAATTTAATTTCAATCGACAATCAAACATGAAAGTAATGTGTGATTCTCTTTACTCTTGGAATGGACATGTGCCCTTTTAAAATTAAAAAAATAAATAAATACTTCAATAATAAGAAAACAAGGACACAAGGTAATTAAACTACATATTTAAAAATTATAAAACCTAGAATGATTAAACTACATACCCACACTTACACATATATATTTTTCGCAATTGTTTTTTCAAAATATCTTTTTTTTTTTAAATAATTTTTCTATTAGGAATAATAATTTTATATTAATTTTATTAGAAATAAGAGTTTTAATATTCGATTTATCTTTTTGAAGATAATGTTCCCAAATCTTCTCAGTAGGAATGTATTGGCTAGTTGTACAACATTTTGTTACTTATCCTTTTATCTAAAGGAAGAATGTGGAAAGATCATATAGAGCCATATCGCCTAGGGCCCATCCATCACTTTTCCAATTTCCTAGTGAGGGATTTACTGCTTTTTCCTGCCCTTAGGACCCTTCTACTATCTTCTTCATTAAGTGCGAGCCATTGTTTTATTTGGTTTTCTTAGTGTAACTTGCTTGGATACTATTTGTAAAGTCCTTGTCAAATAATTAAGTATAGTTATTAGTTCCAACTCAAACTCAAATTTAAATTATATTTCATTGTTCATATCTTTCGCTTGAGCATTGCTTTCCACATTCCCCACTCCTGTAGTCATTCTTTTGCACTTCTTAGTGCAATTTGTAGTGTATATATATATATATAATAGATATAATCTCCTGCTTTATTGAAAAATAGAAATATTTTTTTTGGTCTGTACATGGGACTTGCCCAACTTATAAAATACATTATATTTATTATATATATTATTGTGAGTATTTCTATATCTTTTATACTGGTTGTGAGCAAATATATTGTATTAAGATTTTTATTTATTTATTATTAATGCTTTTTTTAATTAATTTTAAAATTTATTTAAAAAGTAAATTTTAATAAAATTTATTATTTTAAAATAAAATTTAAATTTCATTTAATCTCAAATATTACTAATTCAATATTAATTTTTATTATATAATAATAACAAAAATTCTCTTCAATATAATTATTAGTCCCTGCCTGGGACTAATAGCGATTGATAGATCGTTGACCTCGTTTTGACCGAGTAAAATTTTCGGTACATGTCATGTTTAACCCAATGTTTGAAATAAATTTTTTTGCTCAATTGATTTTTATCCAAAGTTTATATTTGGACCTCTTATTGCCGGGCTTTTCTAAAAACTTAGGGTAAAGAGTTTAGAGTGGCCTGTATAATTCTTTGAAAATTCCACTCGCCTGCCACGTTTCTTTGTGCATGTCTTACACACGTATCCTTCTCCTGCGAACACTTTGAACTCGATGGATTTCTTCAATTTAGGGCCCGGTTTTACTTCGGACGCTGTAAGATTTGGCAGCGACGCAGGCTTTGTTCTATTTCGACGCAGGCTTTGTTCTATTTCGAGTATTATCAACAGAGCTTTGGATTTATGAAAGATTCGTCTGTTCCTGTATTTTTCATTTTCATTGTCTTTTCTTCGCTCGTCAATGACTTAATTTGATAAAAAAAACTTTATAAGCGATACTAAAATAGCCTTAAGCTTGCATGTAATTTATTTAAATATATGTTTTTCAGTAGAATTTACCTATCAATTGCGTTAAAGATACTCTGTTTTCGGCCCTGAACCCTACCAGGGGAACGCGGCGCCATGTCTTCGAGGAGCTGTTCGTTGTGCGGCCTTAATGGCCACAATTCCCGTACCTGTGTGGGAAGTGGTGTGATGCTCTTTGGGGTTCGTCTGACGGATGGACCAATGAGAAAGAGTGCTAGTATGAATAATTTGTCAAACTTATCTCAATATGAGCACTCGGATCCGGCTGAGGTTGCCGCTGAAGGTTTTGATGGTTACATCTCGGATGACCTCGTTCATTCATCCAGCAATGCCCGTGAGAGGAAGAGGGGTCAGTTTTATTTTCTTCTAGCACAATTTTTCGTTACTGTTAGGAGCACTATTTTGATACATCTAGCGGTTTTTCAATTTTTTTAAAGGTTTGGGATTATCTGTGTTGCAGGAGTGCCCTGGACAGAGGAAGAACACCGGATGTTTCTTGTCGGCCTTCAGAGAGTCGGTAAGGGGGATTGGCGGGGCATTTCCAGAAACTTTGTAAAGACTCGAACACCGACGCAGGTTGCTAGCCATGCCCAGAAGTATTTCTTACGGCAGTGCCTAAAACAAACTTCCTGCTATGCCGCTCTGAGATTTTATATATGTTAGTCTTATGCTTCTTCACCTGTACTACACTGTTTCAATTCACTGTTTCAATTCCTGAGTATATGAATAGCTAAAAATCCATGGAAGGACAATCTAGGTTTCACATGGGCATGGGGCCTGCTCTGTTCAGGGCCGTCGTATTGCTTTCTGTGTCCGGCACAGTATATGTAAGTGGAAGCAAAGTAGGGCGTGATTCATGGGCTTGTTTGGCCGCAACCATTACAGCTCTTGGTACGGTTTTCCACTGCTATTTTCCTCTTTTTGGCAAAAAAAAATATTCTCCCATTATTTACAAATTTGAGATTATCATGAAACATGTTAATTTAGATCGTGGTATGTTTATATTCAAATTCTTTTACAGGTGGCACAAACATAGGGATAGGAACTACGCTAGGGATTAACATTTTGTATTTTTGTTGCAGAGACTGTCATCTAACAAGGCAGGAATGCAAGCAATGGCAGCGGGGCCGGTGATCTACGAGTAAGTGTTCTAGAAATCCAGAGTTAGTGCTGCCTTCCGAACACGATGGGCATGTCTCATGGTAGGAATTGTGATGCAGTACAGTAGCATGCATCACCACTGGTTGGCATTCCCTGTCTTTGCATACGTTGTGACCGTTACGGTCGTTGGGGAGGCCTTGTTCGGAGAAGCACTGCGATCTGCCTTCTCTGTTCTGATTGGAACTCTTCATGGAGCCTTCCCCACGATAGCCTATGGTTGATAAAACCCCAGAGATTTTCAGTATGGGCAACAACGACGTGTGTTACTGTCAGCTATTTTTTCATCGCCTATGCCAAAGTTGTTAATATTACCTCCAAGCGAGTGGCATTTGCCCAGGTTGTTATCATTTACATTTCCGCTTTCATGATGAGGGAAACTATGGATTCAATCACATACCCTCTACGTATAGCAGGGACTACTGCTCTTGCGGCAGGTTGTGCCTTACTGGCTTTGATCCTTCCGGTTCCAAAACTAGCTTGCTACCATGTAATCTCATTGTTTTATATTTTTTTGGGCTCCGTAGGAACTTTGAATTTCATGCTTTAAATAATACTTTATAATATATCCAATTGAATTGTTTCTGGGTAATTTTTGATCTTTTACATAATACTTCATAATAAAAAACAATTTAGCTACTAAATAAGTAATCCCATTGATCTCTGTAAATCACAGAGATTTTAATGAAATAAATCATTATGACGGGATCAAAATAAGAGATCGTAGTAGTATTTGAACTTTTCTTGAACCTGGTAAAAAGTTTGCTTCTATCAGTCTCAAAGGTTTTTCTGTAAACATGAAAATTTGAATTCTAAATATGTTGATTAAATGACTAAAAATTTGAATATGACCTCGGTTCTTCAGTTTCAAGAGAAAAGCAAGCTGTCTGCTCGCATAACCTCAGAGGTCTTCAGACTTTTGGCTGAAGCCTTCAATGCAGATGAATACGAGGAGGCTAATTCATTACGCTTCCAAGCTAAGTCCTTGTCCACAGCTGAAGGCATTATTCTTAAGCAAGTGGAAGACAACCAGGTCGAAATTCCTATTATATTGACATACATACCTTTCTACCATATGTTCCTAGTTAAATTGCAGCAGTAAACTCTAATCTTTTGTTAGCGTGCAACAGGTAGATTTAAAGTGGGAGCTGCCAGCAATAGGATGTTTGCCATCGGTTAGACTTTTCAGTAAAGAATATGGTAAACTGAAGCAATCTCTTTCAGGCATGGAAATGGCCCTGAAATTTTCACCCCCCTCTCAAATCGGAGACACAACACATGGCACGATTTGAGTTTAAATTTGAGTTCAACAAGATTAATTTCAATTTGAGTTCGAATTTTCTGATCAGGTTCGTATGAGGTTCGACTATTTTTCAAAATATATCTATCTGTAACACTGAACCTCGGAAGGGAATTCAAACATATGCAGCAAATTAGTGAAAAAATTATAGAGAACTTCTATGATTCTTATAATATAAAGAGACAAATCTGTATATTAATGTAATGTTTTATGCAGCAAGAAACAGAACTCTGAACTCTGTAAAGCGATTTTGCTCTGATGTTAGAAATTAGAGATATCTAAATTAAAAGTTTCAGAAACCATAGTACCTTGATCCGTAAAGCGATTTTGCTCTGATGTTAGAAATTAGAGATATCTAAATTAAAAGTTTCAGAAATCATAGTACCTTGATCCGTAAAGCGATTTTGCTCTGATGTTAGAAATTAGAGATATCTAAATTAAAAGTTTCAGAAATCATAGTACCTTGATTCGCTTGTAGCAGAGAGTGTCGAGCTGCTAATTCTCTTGAGTAAGTTCAGAGCAGAGAGTGTGGCTGCCTACCTTCTATGCTTGTTCCTTATTCCTTGTCTCTGTAATTTCGCAGGGGTTAATTCATTCAGCTCATCCAGATTTTGCTTTGACAAAAATGCATAGGTAGGAGGGATTACGAACTGCACAGGTAGGAGGGATTACGAACTGGGAGTACGTGTTGTGTGCAAGTGTTGGCAGGGGAAGGGCTGAGTTGCAGGTGGCGAGGTGGCCTTTAAAAAGGCTTAAAGAATATGCCATCACATTACATATATACCAAATATTTTAATGCACCACACGAACTTCTTAAAAAGGGCTCAACGCATATTTCAACGCACACGACTCATTAAAAAAAGGCTTCAACATATAATAAAAGGAATTCAACACAAAAAATTGTATGGTTATCCCTTTAATGTATATGAACCACTTAACACACAAGAGATGCACACATTCAACGCACCAACCATAAAAAAATAACTCATCCATAAACAATGCACACAACCATTAAAAAAAACTCATCTATAAACCAGCTAAGCTAAGCTACAGAGTAGCGAGTGCTTGCAGTTTTGTTTAAATATAGTTTGATTAAAATAAAAGGTTATAAAGATTTGGTAAAATGGAAGCCTATAAAAGTGTATGGTGATCTGTAAATTAAAATTGGAAGAAAAATAAGTAAAAAAAAAAATTAAAATTGGAAGAAAAACAAGTAAAAAAAAATTTAAGAAATTAAGAATCCGGATATATGATAATGCAAAGGTAATTTTCCATCCAGATGAAGGAGAATATGAATGACTCTTAAATTCCATAGAGACGAGTGCGTTTTTAATTCCAAATCAATACACGGAATGAATGCCTTTTGAAGTGTATAAAATGTCGAACTGTTTCTAAAGAGGCAGTTATCATTTAATTAAACTATTTAACATTTCAAAGCTGCATAGAGTAGATTTGTTTTGACCGTGGAAAAAATTTCACATTTCCTTGTTAATAATAATTTGTTATTATTTAATCAAAATATTTGAAATCTTAAATATGAGAGTATTACAAATGTATAATAATTTCTTTTCCAAAAATATTTTTATGCATATATATAATATTTTTTTTCGCATTTATAAAGCTCACTTTTCATTTTAATTTTTTTAAACCTTTCCAAACAGAATCAGCCGTTGAATATCTTATAGATGTGACATATACAACATAATTTACATGGGATTTTATTTAACCATTTTTATTCCATATTTGTAAAATAATTGTATTGATAATTAATTATAATTAAATTAATAGAGATGGTTACATTAAAAATAAGATAAACGAAAAAATTATTTGAAAAAAAATATTTAATATTTTTTTTAAATTTTCATTATTCAATAATTTATATAACTAAAAGATGATTATACCTATGAATTTTTAACATCGCTGAGTGTAGTTCATGCCCACACTGCTTCTTACTCTGGATAACTTTAGGTCCATGCAACCAGCTGCTTCTCCTCTGTTATTTTATCTATTTAATTCGACTAAAAAGTAGTCTTTATTGTACATTGATCCGCCTCGAAACCTATCAGCCATCATTTTTTCTTCCTGAAATAAGAGTAAAGAGGGATTTTTCACATAACGTGTGAAAAGTCAACGCCTTGCCTTATTCTTTGTGGTGTTTTAGTCTGTGAGAAGTCCTGAGACCTTGATTGGTTACACTTGCAGAGAAAATGAGCAGCTTTCTAAATATGGAGACACAAAAGCGGCTCGGAATATTATGTTGCTGGAGCTCAAAAAGCTGATTGAAGCTAACCCTCTTTTTCGAGACAAGTTGGCATTTCCCGGTCTTAAAGCTTCACGGCTCAGAACGTTAATAAATCAAAGGTCTAGTAGGATATCTTGCTTGGCAAAATTATCCATCCCTTATAACCCCTGCCCAGAACCATGAATATGATATCAAAGTTCCAATCGGAATTTATGAGGGGTGGATAATTTTAATCATTTTGTCCTGTGCGTTGAGGCATTCTGATTTCTAACTGTATCTTCTCAGTTTCTATTTGTGGTGTTTGGGAGTTTTTTACGTACTTTCTGTTATTTATTAATTATTGAAATTTGTTGTAGAAGCATAGTTTTTGGCTTATTGGCTTCTTGGTACTAAACTTGCTAATTCAAGTACCGATACCTCTTTCATACTGCACTGTCACAACGTTTGTATTGTATTGTCCCTGCAGACCTCGGCAGGGACTACCGCCAGGACAGTGGCTCCTTGTTAATATATAGCCGCCCATCAGCCTCCACTTTGTACCTGCACGGATGGTACCCGTCTACCCTTCATTAAAAAAAATTAGAGATGTTACGTGTTTACTATTCATAAAATTTTGTACTTTATAAACTGTTAACATAACATAGTTAAATTCTTATTCTGGTCATTACTTCACAGATTTAACTGAAACGCACCGTAAGTTTGTAAAGTCTAATTTGTCACTTTAGTGGTGGGATAAAATTCCTTGATTATTATAGTGTCAAAAAAAATATTTATTCATGATAAGCATTATTATAATTCCTAATGTTTCACACCATACAAAATTATATGGACTATCCATTCCCTACACTCTAACAAGAAACGAATAAAATATATATTTCAAACTCGACCGGGAAAGTGGGACATGGACTTGTCGTTTTCAATAGAGTAGGAATCTTGCTTCCAACGACAAAAGTAAATTTTTTTTATTTCCACGCAGGTAAGTGTTGTTGTACACTGTTTTTTTTATTTATTTGTTTTGAAAAATACATTACTGCCAAAAAAACGTTCGATTAAAGGTGGAGGAAATGTTACGATCAATAAATTAATATATATATATATATGAGAATTTAACAGTCAAATTTATTATATCAAAATTTGAAACTAATATTAATTGATTTTTAAAATGATTAATGTAAGTTAATTAAAAAAATAATTGATTAAAAATTCAAATTAATGAATATAACTTTTTTAATGTAAAATTAAATCTATAATGTGGATATTATTGTTATGAATACCATTAGTTTCCATCTTCATTTTTTATTTTTTTACTTTTATCTTTTTAATATATAAATCCATATACTATAAAACGTAAGTTTCATTCTCATTTTTTTATTTTTTATTTTTTATCTTTTTAATATATATCTTATATATATATATATAATATATATATATATATATAATTTAATAGATAATGAATAATAAATAATATAATATTTATTTTTATATAAACTATGTTTAATTATTTTTTTATTTTTTATTATGTAATTTATATTTAAGTAATATTTTTCTTTCAATTATATTTGATAATATTTATAAATTATTGGTTTTTACTAAAGTATTGTATTAGCATGTGAAAGACAAACACGTAGTAAGTAAATTTCATTCCTTGGCTAAATATTCATCAATTTGAAAGAAAGAGAAAGCTTTTCTTTCAATGGTGACTTTTAATAACAAACTTTATACTAACTCAAATTTGGGTTCAGCAAATAAGAATATCTAAAATATTGATATATAAAGATATCCATTAAAATATAATTAATATAAAAAAGTATGAAGTAAAAGATAATATGATTATAAAGATTAGGCTCGGATATCCTTCATTCAGATCATGTTTTCCAAATATCATTTCATTCTTATTCAATTTATACTTATTAACAATTATTACTTATTTATAATATTTATTACAATGCATTTCCCTTCAAAATTGCTTTGTAGTCAAACCATATTTATGAAAAGGCTTAATGTATTTTTCCATCGCTTATAATTTATTTACATCATTCTCTATTCTTGATTTTGTCATAGTTGGTAACACAAAAGGATATGAACCTTCAGTGTTATAGAAAAATTATCGAATAAAAAAAACCCAAATGTTGCACTTCCACAATGAATTGTTATCATGAGAATTATTTGCATTGGCATCAATATTTTTTTTGGAAGATAAGTCAGCGGTTTTATTGATACACTAATTGATTAAGATACCTTGTCTTATGATTTGGATGTGGATAAGGAGTCCTTGTAACATGATTTTACATTATTGTGCTTGTAGCATTTACTTTGTTTACTTGTGGTATATGATATGTTGCTTGGTTGGTTATGGGGCGTTTGAGTCAATGTATTTA
>APFE031621197.1:0-25187 GCA_000404065.3 Pinus taeda
AGAAAGGAGGTTTTGTCATTTGTATCATCCAAGAATTGTTCATTTATGTAATGTAAAGGAGGTTTCCCCCTCGAAGAGGCTGAATTCTAAGGCGTTGATCTATCTTTTCTATCTTTTCTTGAGCTGGTTTCATAACAGCTTCATATCATCATCTAGTATCTAGAATATTTCCATATTGACATCAATGACAACCTAGGTCAACAAGAACGATTTCATTTTCGTGGTTGTCGACAAATTCTCTAAGATGGCCATCATGGCGGCCTGCAAGATGAGTATCACAGTAGAGGCCACTGCTAAGCTCTTCTTTTAGCAAGTATTAGTACACTTTGGGATCCCACAGTCCATTGTCTAAGATCGGGACAACATCTTTCTGAGTGCATATTGGTCAAGTCTCCCTCGATGCTGGATACAAAACTTACTAAGTCCATGACTTTCCATCCCAAAACTGATGGCCAAACAAAGGTTGGAAACAGGATGATCATACACATTCTACGCATGTACAACTCGAAGCATCCACACACATGGGATGAAAGTCTCCCCTATGTCCAACACAACTACAACAGATCTCTCCACAGCTCAACAGGCCATAGCCCCTTTGAGGCAGGGCTATGATTTTAGCCATTATGCCCCATTGATGTGGCCATACCATTTGTAGCTACTCTGGTAGATTTGCCTCATGTTCAGTTTGAAACTGAAAGGGCTAACAAATTCATTGAGTGCATTCAACACATCTGTCAGTAGGTCCATGATATATTGGGCAGAGAAAATGCTAAGTACAAGCAGTGCCATAATCAACATCGAGTGGCGCACAAGTTCTAGTTGCGCGACAATGTTTGGCTACATTTGTAGAAGGAGCACTTCGCGGGACCCCACCGCAAGCTTCACCCACTCCAATATGGGTCATACACCATCACCAAGTCCATCGGCGACAATACCTTCGAGCTCATCATCCCACTGTTCCTTGTCTGCACCCAGTGTTCAATGTATATCACCTTCAACCATACTTTCCACCATTGTTGGACACATTTGACATTGCAGAACAAGTCACACCAATAGAGCTCAACCCAGACTGCATAGAATAGGCCACAATTGATCAAATAATGGACACACAAATTAAGAACACTTGCCAAAAGAGGATACAACTATATCGAGTTGTCAAAGTAGGACAACTCCTTCACCATGGCAAGTGGTTCACCAAGGACCAGGTTCAACAGAAATTTCCTCACCTCATGAAGGCTCTGTATGCAATGGGGACCATTTATTCCTAAGGGGGGAGGAATGATCTAGGTGGATATTGGTGGCCACCCACATATTCCACCTAGACCCCCTAGTCAGTTTCATCTGTTTTGCTTTTCTTTTTAATATTTACTATTTTTAGCAGTCTTTTGGGTCATGAACTTCCAGAGTAGTTTTTACCCCCTAAATGATGTTTTTTTGGGGTCCGCGGTAGGGCAAAGGCCATGGGAAAGGGATTGTAGTGAAACCTATATTAATCAGAGAGACCTTTCCAACAAGGTATTGTATGCAAAAAATGGAGATAATATGACCAAGTTATGAACCCGGGAAGTTGGTTACGCAATTAACCCCAACGGAGCCCACAAAATCTTGGTGTTACATCTCTTATGGTTAGGGTTTTGGTTGTTTATGGATTTCTCATGTTTTAAAATAATAAATAGGTCCTTGAGCCTATTGTAACACAATTCAAAGGTATGCAACCACCACATCTCTTCTCAGAGATAAGCTACCATCGCCTGAGCTATCTTATTTCCATTCTGTTTGTAAGCATAGTTCAATATTTTTCTATTAATGAAATGAAGTGTTTTTCTGCTACATCTATGTGTTTATGATTATATATGTAAGTTGTTGTGTTCCTGTTTAAGTTTAGATTAGTGGTATTAAAACGATCTGCTATTTCTCTATTTTTCTTTGCATGTACCCCATGAGGCCAGGGTATAAGGAGTTAGGGCTTGATTTGGTTGAACCATTGCAAGATCAGCCTCACAAAACCCAATGACCTCCCATGTCGGAAGAAAATAAAAATGAGGGGGCAGGAGATCCTTTCAAAATGTTTCTCAAGGAAGCCCTTGAGCGACAAAGGGACGTGATGATGGATAACTTTTCCCAGATCCTTTGACGACTCCCCACAGGTAATGCATCTTCATCTGGCAACCACTCTGGTGGTGCCACTCCTTTTAAGGTAAAAGTTAACTTCGATATTCCAATATTTGAAGACCTAATAGATGTAGAGGTTAAATCTATTGGAAGGATATTTTCCAGTTCATGACTTTTCCCATTGGGAAAAGATTACTTTTGCACTTCTTAAAGTCATCCCACACGTCAACGATTGGTAGGAACCTAATGTGAACAAAAGGACGAGAGTGAACCCTCATTGTTTTCAGTTGCACCCACTTGGAATTCTTTTTGAGATGCCATCAAGGAACAATATTAACCTTTTGGGAGCTATGAAGACAAATACATAAATTGGACCACACTACGATAGGGAAGGGACCAAGATGTGCCAAAGATCACAAATACTTTTCATACCCTTCGTATGAAGCTGGGTATCAAGGATACAGAGTAGAATTTTGTGTTCAAGTGCTGCGACAGTCTACACAAGTACATCCAGGATGAGATGGAGTTCTTTGAAATTTCCTTGCTTGGCACAGTGTATCCGTATGCTGTCAATATTGGGTAGAAGTTTAAACCGAATAAGCGGTATTTTTGATCTATGAATCCAAAGAAAGGAAAAGATGCCCCTAAACCACAAAACAAAGGATGAAGCCAAGGTGATGTTACCCAGGACAACCATCTGAAGCCACAAGCAAAGAGAAACCCCCCGAAGACGAAGAAGGACATGAGGAAATGGTGTGAGTTCTATAAGAGCTCCTCTCACAATACAAGTGAGTGTTGGGCCAAGAAGTCACTGGTGGCTGAGCTGAAGGCTTCTAAATCAAATTTAGGTTCTAACTCTGAACCAAAACCCGATAAGGGAAATGAAAAAGGGAAGAAGATCATTTATGTGGAGCTTGGGGCCACCATGGCCACCACGAAGATCTAGAAGATTGAGCCTGAAGATCAAGAGGAGGGGGAATGCCTTTTCCACCCACATATTTGGGTTAAGGGTTCTCTGCTTTAGTGCATTGTCGACATCGAGAGCCAAAAGAACCTCATTTCAATAGAGGTTGTGAAGCGGATGGGACTAAAGACTATAACACATCCATAATTGTACACCATTGGGTCGCTTCACGATGGACAAGATATTCATGTCAGCCAACAGTGCCGCCTTCCCTACAACATCAAGCCCTTCATAGATGAGGAATTGTGTGACGTTGCTCCTCTTGAAGTTTGTGATGTATTGGTAGGACAACCATACTTTTCGAAGTGACATTCTGTATATGATTCTAGACCTCGCTCTGTGATTATTACTTTGGCTAATAAGTTGTATAGGATATTGGAGGTAGCCTTGTCCATTGCTATCTCTTTGATCACTGCAAAGAAATATAGTAAGATCATTTCCCAGACCTAGAATTTTTTTTCCTTATGATTTGCCCCCAGGGAAAGAAGAAGGTTGTGGCCACAACTTCTAGGAAGGGCTTCTCTGCACAACAACAACAGATGGACAAGGTCATGGATGAGTACAAGGATATTTTTGCCTCACCCACAGGGTACCTCTGTACTATCAGGTCAAGCACTCCATCAAAACGACCCTGGGCGCGCCGCTGCCCAATGGAGCAATCTCTCGATGCTCTGTTCTGGAGAACAATGAGATCAAGAGGAAGATTTAGTAACTATTGTAGAAAGGGCACATTAGGCCAAGCTCATCACCTTGTGTTAGCCTTATTGTATTGGTACATATTAAGGATGGGACCTGGAGGCTCTGTATTGATTATCAGGTGTCGAACAAGATCACTGTCTAGAATAGGTATCCAATCCCACGGATTGATGACCTTCTAGAATAGCTCAAGGGGGCCAAATATTTCAGCAAGATTGACTTGAATTCAAGTTATTACCAAGTACATATCGAACCCTCCGATGTGTGGAAGACTACCTTCCAATCCAAGGAGGGCCTTTTCGAATGGTTGTTCATGCCGTTCAGATTGAGGAACATCTTTGAAACCTTCATGAGATTGATGGAGGATATCTTTTGACCCTTCACCAATGCATTCATGGTGGTATATTTAGATGACATCTTGATATTCAGCTAGAGTTGGGAAGAGCACCTCCACCATATTTGGCAAGTGCTTCAAACCCTGCGCCAACACAACCTGTGTGCCAACTTGGAGAAATACACCATTGGCCTGACCCAGGTTCAATGTCTAGGGTACATCATTGATGATAAAGGTGTATATTTAGACCCATCCAAGATACAAGTCATTTGGGATTGGGCAACCCCAACCACTCTAACAGAGCTCCACAGTTTTTTGGGTCTTTCCAATTTCTACCGTAGGTTTGTGTTGGGGTTCTCTCATATCACTTGGCCTTTAAGTCAAGTCACCAAGGGAAGAGTGAAAGAAAAGTATTTTTGGTCGGAAATCAAACAATAATAATTATCCAAGTTGAAGAATGACCTCTGTTCTGTGTAGGTTTTAACCCCGTACAGAAATTACCTGCATACGAATTCTAAAAACATAAAATAAACAATGGCGAGAGCATAACACATAAAACAAATATGCACAAAGATTTTTCCCTAGATCCCAAAACCAGGACTACTAGATTGATTTTTCATTATGTTCCTTTCAATGTTACAATAAATATATATACATGCCGAAACATCCATAAACCCCAATCCATTAACCCTGGATTAGAACATAACCATAGTTCCCTTGACTGGATCTACAAAATACCATGGACCGAAAACCCTTGTGCCCAAAACCATGTGCAAAATCCATGCACAAAACCATAGGTAGATTCACCCACCTAATATAGGGTGCAAAATATTTTTCCACGGGGCACTACCCTGGATCTTGTAGAAGGGGGCTACCCACCCCCTCAAACCCCTCGACAGGGGGGGCTACCACCCCACTTGGGACCCAACATTCAGCACCAGTGCTCACATTACCAGACCTGCAACAACCATTTGAGATTGAGACATATGCATCTGACTATGCTATTGGTGTGGTTCTTACTCAACATGAGCATCCATTGACTTACCAGAATGAGAAACTTTCATACACAGTCCAAAAGTACCCCACTTATGGCAAAGAAATGTATTCCATTGTGCATGCCTATCGTCAATGGAAGGATTAAATTATGGGGAAGGAAACAATCATCCAAATAGACCACTGAACTCTACAGTTCATACAAACATAAGGGAAGTTGCAGAATAATCACCATCAGAAATGGTCCACCTATTTGCAATAGTTCCATTTGAATATTAGGTATAAGCAGGGAAGCACCAATAATGTTTCTGATTGCCTTAGCCGACCACTGGTCATGGCGCTAATCACTGTGCTAGACTCCTATGGGTATGAGACATTGGGGTGGCTACATATTTACAAGAGCAATCCAAAATTCAACAACATATACCAGACACTCCTAGAAGGGAATAAAGTTCCAAATTTTCACCTTTAGGATGCATTGTTATGCCACCTGGCACACATCCGTGTTCCCTCAAGTGAGTGTTCCAAGATGATTTGGGAGGTGCACTACATTCGGGTCATTGGAAATTTTGAAGTAGAGAAAATAGTGGTTGTATTGTAGAAGTATTTTTATTGGCCAAAACTTCGTAAGGGTGTTGGGAAGTACATTAGATCCTGTGCCACCTGCACCATTTCCAAAATAACCATCAAGAAGCAAGGCTTGCATACTCCTCTACCTACTCCAAGCTGGCCTTAGGAATCTATCTTCATGGATTACATGTTGGGCCTTCCATCTACTAAGCATGGAAACGATTGTATTTTCGTGGTTGTCGACAAATTATCTAATATGCAAGAAGAGTATCATAGTAGAGGCCACTGCTAAGCTCTTCTTTGAACGAGTATGCGTACACTTTGGGATCCCAAAGTCCATTATCTCAGATCGGGACAACAGATTCCTGAGTGCATTTTCATCAAGTCTCTGGTCGATGCTAGATACAAAACTTACTAAGTCCACGACTTTCCATCCCCAAACTGATGGCCAAACAAAGGTTGTCAACATGATGATCGTACACATTCTGTGCATGTACAACTCGAAGCGTCCACGCACGTGGGATGAAAGTCTCACTTAAGTTCAACACATATAGAATAGATCTCTCCATAGCTCAATGAGCCACAACCCCTTTCAGGTAGGGATAGGATTTCAGCCATTATGCCCAATTAACGTGGCCATACCAATTGTAGCCACTTAGGTAGATTCGACTCAAGTTCAATCAAAAGCTGAAAGGGATAACAAATTCATTGAGTGCATTCAACACATCTGCTAGTATGTCCATGATATATGGGATAGAGCTAATGCTAAGTACAAGCAATGCCATGATCAATATCGAGTTCCGCACAAGTTCCAGGTGGGAGACAAAGTTTGGCTACATTTGCAGAAGGAGCACCTTGCTGGACCCCACTGCAAGCTTCACGCGCTCCAATATGGGCCATACAACATCATCAAGGCTTTTGGTGACAATGCCTTCGAGCTCAACCTCCCACCATTCCTTGGTATGCACCTCGTGTTCAATGTATATCACCTTTGACCATACTTTCCACCATTGTTGGACACAACTAACTTTACAGAACAACTCACACCAAAAGAGCTCAACCTAGACTACATGGAACATGCCACAACTGATCAGATCGTGGATACACAGATCAATAACACTTGCCAATAGAGGGTACAACTATATTGAGTTTTCAAAGTAGGCCAATGCCTTCACTAGGGCAAGTGGTTCACTAGAGACCAAGTTCAATAGAAATTTCCTCACCTCATGGAGGCTCTTCATGCAATGGGGACCATTGCTTCCTAAGGGAAGAGGAATGATCCAGGTGGATATTGGTGGCCACCCACCTATTCCACCTAGACTCCACAATCAGCTTCATCTGTTTCCTTGTTCATTTCAACATTTTCTATTTTTAGCATTTCTTCGGGTCGTGAACTCCTGGAGCAGTTTTGACCCCCTAAACGACATTTTTTTGGGTCCGCGGTGCGATTAGGGTGGTAGGAAAGGGCCTGCAGTGAAGCCTATATTACTTAGAGATACCTTTCTAACAAGGTATCATATGCACCAAACGAAGATAATATGGCCAAGTTACAATCCAGAAGTTGGCTGCCTAACTAACCCCAACGGGGCCCACAAACTCTTGGTGTTACATCTCCTGGGGTTAGGGTTTTCTCATATTTTCAAATAATAAATAGGCCCTTGAGCCTCATTGTAACACAATTAAGAGGCATGTAGCTGCCACATCTCTTCTCAGAGATAACCTACCATTGCCCGAACTATCTTATTTCCATTCTATTTGTAAGCATAGTTCAATATTTTTATATTAATAAAATGAAGTGTTTTTCTGATGCATCTTTGTGTTTATGATTATATCTATAAGTTTTTGCATTCTTGTTTAAGTTTGGATCAGTGGTATCAAAGCGAAATGCTCTCTTTGTTTTTCTTTGCATGTCCCCAACGAGGATAGCGTATAATGAGTTAGGGCTTGATCTGGTTGAACCATTGCAAGATCAACCTTGCAAAACCCAACGACCTCCCATGGCAGAAGAAAAGAAATATGGGTGGGCAAAAGATCCTTTCAAAATGTTGTTCAAGGAAACCCTCAAGTGAAAGAGGGACGTGATGATGGATAACTTTGCCCAGATCCTTCGACGACTACCCATAGGTGATGCATCTTCATCCAACAACCACTCTGGAGGTGCCACTCCTTTTAACGTATAAGTTAACTTCGATATTCCCATATTTGAAGGCCTAATAGATGCAGAGGTTAAATCTATTAGAAGGATATTTTTCAATTCATGAATTTTCCGTTTGGGAAAAATTTTGCACTTCTTAAATTCATCCCACACGTCAAGGATTGGTGGGAAACCTACTGTGAATAGAAGGACGAGAGTGAACCTTCACTGTTTTTAGTCACACCCATTTGGAATTATTTCTGAGATGTCGTCAAGGAACAATATTACCTTGTCGGGAGCTATTTAAGAAAAATACATAAAGTGAACCATGCTATGGCAGGGAAGGGACCAAGATGTGCCAGAATTCTCAAATACTTTCCATACCCCTCACATGAATTTGGATATCAAGGATACTAAGCGACGTTTGGTGCTCAAGTACCATGACTGTCTACACAAGTACATCCAGGATGATATGGAGTTCCTGGACATTTCCTCGCTCGGCATGCTGTATCGGTATGATGTCAGGATTGAGCATAATTTTAAACAAAAGAAGTGGGACTTTGGATATGTGAATCCAAAGCAAGGAAAAGGCGCCCGCAAACCACATAACAAAGGACCAAGCCAAGGCGTCGTTACGTAGGACATCCCGCTAAAGCTGAAAGCAAAGAACAACACCTCGAAGATGAAAAATGACATGGAAAGATGGTGTGAGTTCCATAAGAGCTCCACTCACAATACAAGTGAGTGTCAGGCCAAGAAATCACTGGTGGCCGAGTTGAAGGCTTTTGAATAAGATGTAGTTTCTGACTTTGAATCAGAACCCAATAAGGGAACTGACAAAGAAAAGCAGATCATTGATGTTGATCTTAGTGCCACAGTTTCCACCACCAAGATCCAGAAGATTGAGCCTGAAGATCCAGAGCAAGAGGAACACCCCTTCCAATCACAGATGTGGGTGAAGGGTTCTTCACTACAGTTTGTCGATAATGGGAGCTAAAATAACCTCATTTCACTAGAGTTCATGAAGCTGTTGGGCTTAAATACTATAACACATCCACAACCATACACCATCAGGTGGCTTCACCAAGGATGAGATCTTTGTGTCAAGCAACAGTGTCGCCTTCCCTATAACATCAAGCCCTTCATGGATGAGGTACTGTGATGTTTCTCCTTTTGAAGTTTGTGATGTATTGTTAGGAAAACCATACTCATGGAAGCGACATGCTATATATGAGTCTAGACCTCGCTCTGTGATTATTACTTTGGATAATTAGTTGTACATGATATCGGAGGTAGCCCTGCATATCGCTACCTTTTTGATCACTACAAATCATGCATTAAGATCATTTCCCAGACCTGGATTTTTCTTCCTTATGATTCGCCCCCACGGAAAGAAGAAGGTTGTGGCCACAACTTCTAGATAGGGATCCTTTGCATAGCAGAAACAGATGGACAAGGTTGTGGAGGATTACAGAGATATCTTTGCCTCACCCACAAGGGTACCTCTGCACTATCAGGTCAAGCACTCCATCGATTTGACCTCAGACACACCGCTGCCCAATGGATTGATCTATTGATGCTCTGTTATGGAGAATGATGAGATCAAGAGGCAGATTTAGGAACTATTGTAGAAAGGGCACATCAGGCCAAGCTCATCACCTTGTGGGAGCCCGATTGTATTAGTACAAAAGAAGGATGGGAATTGCAGGCTCTGTATTGACTATCGGGTGCTGAACAAGATCACTGTCTGGAATAGGTACCCAATCACGCAGAATGATGACCTTCTAGAATAGCTCAAGGTGGCAACATATTTGATAAAGATTGACTTGAAGTTAGGTTATCACTAGGTTCCTATCGAACCCTCCGATGTGTGGAAGACTACCTTCAAATCCAAGGAGGGCCTTTTTGAATGGTTGGTCATTTTGTTCAGATTGGCGAACACCCCTGCAACCTTCATGAGATTGATGGATGACATCTTGTGACCCTTCACCAATGAATTCATGTTGCTGTATTGATATGAAATCTTGATCTTCAACCAAAGTTGGGAAGAACACCTCCACCATATTCGACAAGTCCTTCAAACCCTGCACCAACACAAGTTGTGTGCTAACTTGGAGAAATGCACATTTGGCTTGACCCAGGTTTAATATCTAGGGTATATCATTGATGAGAAGGGTGTACATGTGGACCCATCCAAGATACAAGTCATTCGGGATTGGCAAAACCCAACCACTCTAACAAAGCTTTGCAATTTTTTGGGTCTTGCCAATTTCTACCACAGGTTCATGTTGGGGTTCTCTCATATCAATTGGCCTTTAAGTCAAGTCACCAAGGGTAGAGCGAAAGAAAAGGTTTTTTGGTCGGAAATGCAACAACAAGCTTTCTCCGAGTTGAAGAATTTCCTCTGTTTTGCACCAATTCTCACATTACGCGACCTGCAACAACCATTTGAGATTGAGACAAATGCATCCAACTATGCTATTGGTGCGGTTCCTACTCAGCATGGGCATCTAGTGGCTTACCATAGTGAGACACTTTTAGACACAGTTCAAAAGTACCCCACATATGATAAAGAAATGTATTCCATTATGCAGGCCTACTATTAATGCAAGCATTACATTATGGGGAAGGAAACGGTCATCCACACAAACCAATGACCTCTATAGTTCATAAAGATACAAGGGGAGTTCTAGAACAATCACCATCATAAATGGTCCACCTATTTGCAACAGTTCCATTTGAACACTAAGTATAAGAAGGGAAGCACCAATAATGTTTTTGATTGCCTCAGTCGACCACCAGTCATGGTTCCAATCAGTGTGCTCGACTCCTGTGGGCATAGGACATCAGGGTGGCCACATCTTTACAAGAGTGATCTAGAATTCGGCATCATATACCAGATAGTTCTGGAAGGGAAGCAAGTTCCAAATTTTCACCTTCACGATGCACTGTTATGGAACTTGGGACACATCTGTGTTACTTAAAGTGAGCATGCCAAGATTATTTGGAAGGCACACTACAGTTGGGTCACTAGACATTTCAGAGTAGAGAAAAAAGTTGCAGTATTGCAGAAGTATTTTTATTGGCCGAAACTTCGTCAGGATGCTGGGAAGTACATTAGGTCTTGCACCATCTTCACCATTGCCAAATTAACCATCAAGAAGGAAGGCTTGTATACTCCTCTACCTACTCCTAGATGGCCTTGGGAATCTGTCTCCATGGATTACATGTTGGGCCTTCCTTCTACTAATCACGAGAATGATTACATTTTTGTGGTCGTCGACAGATTCTATAAGATGGCCATCATGGCAGCCTGCAAGAAGAGTATTGTAGCAGAGGCTATTGCTAAGCTCTTCTTTGAGTGAGTATGGGAACACTTTGTGATCCCACAGTCCATTGTCTCAGATCAGGTTAATAGATTCCTCAGTGCATTTTGGTCAAGTCTCTGGTCGATGTTGGATACAAAACTTACTAAGTCCATGGATTTCCATCCCCAAACGGATGGCCAAACAAAGGTTTTCAATAGGATGATTGTACACATTCTGTGCATGTACAATTTGAAGCATCCACGCAGGTGGGATGAAAGTCTCCATTATGTCAACACAACTACAATAGAGCTCTCCGCAACTCAACATGACACAACCCCTTTCAGGTAGGGCTGGGATTTTAGCCATTATGCCCCATTGATGTGGCCATACCATTTACAACCACTCAAGTAGATTCGAGTCACGCTCAGTTCGAAGCTGAAAGGGTTAATAGCTTCATTTTGCGTATTCAACACATCCACCAATAGGTCTATGATATATTGGATGAAGCCAATGCTAAGTACAAGTAGTGCCATGATCAACATCGAGTGCCACACAAGTTTTAGTTGGGTGACAAAGTTTGGCTACATTTGTAGAAGGAGCAACTTGCTGGACCCCACTGCAAGGTTTGCTCACTCTAATATGGGCCACACACCATCACCAAGGCCAATGGGTACAATGCCTTTGAGCTCAGAATCCCACCATTCCTTGGTATGCACCCAGTTTTCAATGTAGATCACCTTCAACCATACTTTCCACCATTGTTGGACACATCTGACATTTAGAATAGCTCACACTAACCGAACTCAACCCAGATTGCATGGAATATGCCACAATTGATTAGATCATGGACACATAGATCAAGAACACTCACCAACAGAGGATATAGCTATATCGAGTTGTCAAAGCAGGCCAACTCCTTCACCAAGGACCAAGTTCAATAGAAATTTCCTCACATTATGGAGGCTTTGCACGCGATGGGGATCATTGCTTCCTAAGGGGGGAGGAATGATCCAGGTGGATATTGGTGGCCAGTCACCTATTCCACCTACACCCCGCAGTCAGTTTCATTTGTTTCCTTGTTCATTTCATCATTTATTATTTTTAGTAGTTTTTCGGGTCTTGAACTTTCGGAGCAGTTTGACCCCCTAAATGACGTTTTTTGGGTTCCATAGCAGGCCATAGCCATAGGCAGGGGATTTTGGAAAAACAAGTAGTACTTAGAGAGACCTTTCCAACAAGGTATTATACGCGCCAAACGAAGATAATATGACCAAGTTACGACCTCGAGTAGTTGCCTGCCCAACTAACCTCAACAGGGCCCACAAACTCTTGGTGTTACATCTCTTGGGGTTAGGGATTTGGTTTTTTAGGGTTTTCTCATGTTTTCCAATAATAAATCAGCCCTTGAGCATCATTGTAACAAAATTTAGAGGCATGTAGCCACCACATCTCTTCTCAAAGATAAGCTACCATCACTTGAGCTATCTTATTTCCATTCTATTTGTAAGCATAGTTCATTATTTTTCTATTAATGAAATGAAGTGTTTTTCTACTGCATATCTATGTTTATGATTATATCTGTAAGTTTTTGCATTCTAGTTTAAGTTTAGATGAATTAGAAGTCACACCATTTGGTGTAGGAGTCCTATCTAGTATAAAGGCCTAGTTGCGAATCCTTAAAGATTTTCCTTGGCTCTGAGTGTCATCAAGATAGAGGCATGCAATGGTGTCTTCGAAAAGCAAGAAGGTGTGGTTGGCTCGTGTTCAGTTGTAAATGTGTCAAGGTTCTTCTTCTATGAAGAGGGGAGAAAATTTAGCCTCCAAGTGAGAGGTAATAGTACCACCCAATAAGAGACACACATGAACCATAAGGATCCATCTAACATCCAACATAATAGTCCAAAGAGGATGCGACAATCATTACAACCAAAAAATAAAGAAATATCTATTTAACATCCTGTGGAATAGTCCATAAGGATGGGATGATAATAAAAACCATTACATCACATTCTCAATAAGATAAGTACTAAAACAATTGAAATAGTTCAACTATATTGGCACATGTTAAAGCAAACATGAAATACAAACATCTGTAGAATAGTCTTACAAACATTCATAATCCATGCATGAAGAATATGCTGGTCTTGAAGGATTCTATTATTAAGTAAAATTTCCAAGACACATGTTTACAATGTACATCACTAACTAGAGTAGTGGAGCATTAGAGCCACTCTTTTCTCCTTAAAGGACTAGCTTATCTCTCTAATGCCTTGTGGGAGGAGCCAAGGTGAAAAATCCTTTGCTCATACAATGAGGGAGTGCATATAACCAAGGGTGACTCTTTGACTACCCTTGTTGGGCATGGAATCCCCCCACAACATGTTTTGGGGCTCAGAGCCCAAGTTTTGAGTACTATTGTTGTAAAGACTCTGCGAATTGCGAGCGCAGAGCGCAAATTGTATGAGAGAGTCATAGGGTTGTCTGCCCTAAGTTTTGAATGTAGTGTTGGCCTACCCATGGACCATGGACCATGGGATTGTATAAATAGAGCGAGGCTCTAAGTTGTAAAGTAGTTAGGAAGAAGTAAGTTGAAAAACAAATGGAGTTAAGAAGATAGCGAGTATAGAGAAAGAATATAGTATCTTGGGTTGTAGTAGTAGGAAGAGGCTCTACGGCTGAGTGCCTAGAGCCCTAATAGAGCCCGCAACTGAGTGCGGGACCCCTGCAGCTAAGTGCACAGGTTAGAGTCAAGTCTATAACCAAGGAAGTAGATAATAAAGAGAAGTTTTATTCCCAATCTTGTGTATCTATTTTGAGTTATTATTTATCGCGTGCAGTTGTATGAATGATGAACACTGTTAAGCATAACTAAACACATACAGATAAGGTAAGTGATAAAAAAATATCGGGTTAATAGTAAGGGATTAGGTAATAATGTGGAATGAGCCCCGAGTAGGGCTGCGGGAAGGCAACATCGCAAGCTGCGAGGTACTGATAGGTGTGCGTAGTGACGTGCACATAGGGTCAAATGCGGACCACAGATAATCATCAGACATATCTAGGGTGCGGAAACCTGGTTCTAGCACCCTCCCATACTACTTCAAGTGAGACCTTAGTCCACACTCCATGGACTATTGCTGAAAGGGCCAGTAGTACCGAGATTTGTTTGGCTAAATCACCTCTGAACTTGGGCCATGCCCCTACAAGCCAACAAATGGTTTTGTTACCGGGACTGGCATCTGCATAAGGGATTTCTGATGTTGTGTCACTGGAATCCAACAAAGAGAGAAATTGAAGGGTGGTTGGATGAGAAGATTCACGAGTTCACGGAGCAGGAAAATAGGAATCCACGAGTATCTAAGGAACAATGGTTGGAGCGCTACTTATATATGGAAATCCATGAAATTTTCTTTGCATCTTTTCCTTCTGAGCTGTATGAGTGGATCGCGAAGCTAGCAAACAATCAGGGAAGGTGTAGGCTTGACAAACCAATCGTGTGGACTACGAAATTAGTGCGCAGACTAGAAGTGTTAGGAGATAATATTGCGCAAGCTGTGGACCATTTGATCGATCAAATTGTAGGAGGATTTATCATTGAGTTTGCGGTAGATACAACTGTCAGCTACAGTGAGGCAAAATGACGCTTCCTTAAAGGACTGCGAGATAAGTATATTAAATATTTGAACAATTGGATTAAGATGCTATTGTGTGAAAAGTGGTTATGCGAATAAATTAATGTTTGGGACTACGCGAAGTGGGAATATCTACAGAAACGGAAGTAGTGAAGAATTAGAAACTTGTCCCTTAATTTCACCCTCACGGGAAAGTGAGGAAGAGCATGCGAAAGTTTCTTCGAGAAGCATGGTCAGCCTGATAAGGCAACGAATTACAGGCTTACCACCTCCACCTACACTGCCACCCATCTCACCTTCTTCACCTCCATCTCCACCCACCCCACCTCTGCCACCACCATAGTTTAGTATGGTGAGTGCGATCAAACTGTCGGTATTCAGAGGAGTAGGGAATGAAGATTCAGACCAATTCTGGTTCGTGGTAAGGGTGGTATGGGAAGCACAAGGAGTCATGGATGACAATAGAAAGAAGGCTATGCTGGTAAGCATGTTGCAGGATCGTGCATTAACATGGTATAATAAGCATTCTAATGACCATCCAAATGCAGGAATCATAGAAATCCAGGTCACGTTGAATAGGAATTTTAGCAGGCCAAAGTTAGAGACATAGTCAATTATTGGGTTTAAGGAGATCATGATGCTCCCAGGTGAGACCCCTTGGTATCTAGATCAGAGACTGAAGAGTATGATTCGCAAAGCCAACATGACTTTGATGGATGGGCAGCACTATGCATGGTTTGTAGCATCACTAACACCGCATTTAAGGATGGCGCTGTCACAACAAAAGCTTTCCGTCCAGGTCGAAGCTTTGGATATGGCAATGAGATTGCATGAGACCCCTATACAAGATCCTGGTCTGGGACTCCAACAAATCCACGTGCAACTACAAAATTTGTGTCTGGAAATGCAGAGTTTGAAATAGGACTAAACACCTCACTGAGAAGTGCATGAGGAGGTATGGTGCATAAAATGAAAAGGTCAGGGGCATGACAAGGACCACTATCTAGTTTTCGTGAATTACTTGGCCGGAGGAGGGCCGATGCCGTTAAGACCTGAGGCATAATTAGGATCGAGTGCGAAACCTGCACTGTGGTGCGTGATTTGTTAGATAGGAGGAAAACACACTACGATAATTGTCATCTATTGCAGAAGTGTATGAAGACGTCCCAACAATTGTTTTGTAATTTCTACAGGTTGATAGGCCATGATGAACGCACCTGCAAAAGCTACGAACTAATGATGGATCAGACTCTTACCTACAAGGTACACGCCGAAGCGCTAGCCCTTGAACCAAATGCAGGAATGGCACACACTAGATTTCAGAGGCCTGGACGAGATCTAGGTGGAATGGGACCAAGACGGGGTTGTGGAAAACTAATTTGTTACAATTGCAGAGGGCCAAGGCACTATGCCCGTGATTGTACAAATCTGATGAGAACATCATGTTTATACTGTACTCAGTTTTATCATGAGGTAGAAGACTGCCCTACATTGATAGCGAGGCTGCCCGAGAAAGGGGTACTCTAGCCTCCCCCAACTTAGAATTTGCAAATGATGAGGTTTGAGCCGTGCGAAGAAGACTTGAATGTAAACATAGTGCTCAGAAGTGGTATCACGATAGGAGATGACAAAGGTAAGCAGCTTGAAGAAAGTCTATGGGTTCGCAATGCTCCTACAAAGGAACCTGAAATTGACTTAGAACACGTGAAGGAGACATTTATGGAAGCTAAGAAGAGCTTCACAGAGGCCTCCACTTCAGGTAGTAAGGATCAACTAGAGCTGGGGATGGATCCTTCAATGCTCACTACCTTTCTGGAGACATGTATGAAACTGCTGCATGACAGCAAAGCTATGAAAGGGCTGCAGGAACTTATCACTAGGTGCGCTGGGTCAGGAGAACCACGCGTAATCCAGAAGCTTGGAAAGCACACATCGCGAACAGGAAGGGAAATGAGATTGACTGCGCAAATCGAGGAGTATGAAATGGATCAAGTAATTCTGGATCTAGGATCGAACGCGAATGTACTGCCAAAACAAACATGGGAATGCATGGGCAGACACATGCTACAATGGTCTCCTATTAAGTTACGAATGGTGAACCAATAGAAGATCTTACCCATGGGAAGATTGCAAGGAGTAACAGTGGATATTAAAGGGGAGAGCACACTGGCGGATTTTGAAGTGATAGGGATTGTCGATGACAACAATCACTATTCCGTGCTACTAGGAATAGACTGGACCACCAATATGAATGGGGTAATAAATCTAAAGAAGCGCAAAATGATTTTTGAGAAAAAGTCACTACGCATAGTGGTGTGTTTAGACCCTGTGGAAGGAGCGCGCTACACAGAGCCAGTGTGCGATGACGAGAGCGACGAGGAGCTAGACTGTGTCTACAAAATAGCTGCTTAGGAAAAGGATTGGGTGAATCCTACAACGGATGGCCAAATTTTGTTGGAGTGCAAAAGCTCCTGCACATCAGGTTCAGATGAGGAAACAGAACGATGGAAGAAACGGTTACACGAGGTAACCACGCTTAATTGCAACATGATGGTTAGATCACTGCAATGCATGAAAACAAAGGTAAGGGATCTGCCTATGTATGATAGGTTGACAGCGATGGATGAATTCTTAAAAAAAATTGAAAGCGCAGTGCTAGAACAACAGTGGTTCGATGCTATGAAATGGGCACTACCCGTGACACCCGTAGAGTGGTGGGGTACACATTAGAGAAGTTTTGAGGACTGGCGTAGATGTAAAAGGATGATGTGCCTACGATTTGAAAAACCCTAGCTAAGGGTGAGAGACGATTACGGGGGGTAAAACAACTTCCATGCCCACCTTTCTCGATGGGCACATACATATGACATGCAACCCACATAAGTGCACACCACTCCTAGAATAGAGAATCAGAACAAAACGTAGTAGCAGGAAAGGCGAAGCACGCCAAAGACTATCCACAGAGAAGCATTCGACAGGGTGCGCAAAGTGCTGAACATGGTTCACCAGGTGAGACGCACTGACTGGGACCTGCGCATACTAGTGGTTCGATGGGTCTATAGGACCGTGCACAAAACCCTGAACACGAAAACAATTCCAAGGTTGCAGAATAACGCAGGGACCGTCATCTCTGAGGAGCATGCAAAGATGAATCCACATGTAATAGTACCCACAGGTGCGACAATGCGCGAAGCCCAGGACGGAGAAATCACACAACTACGCAAAGTGGAACACATAAGACTTCAGGAAGCCATTAGGCAAGGGAACCTTAGACTTCGCGAACTTGAAAAGGACTGGGTATGGCTAAGGAAGAAAATAATTTTGATGGATGCAGAGGTTAAGAGGTTGGAAACTGAGATCAAAGAAGCATGTCTCGTTGATAAACCAAGGGTGGCAAGGTAAGGTGCGAATGATCATACTAATGAATTAGAAGACGATCACCGAGAATTAATTAGTCTGATGCCGTGGCTAGGACCGCATATCACCAAATTCAGTAACCAAGGGAGTGCACTACAATTTTAGAGTGCACGAAACCGATTGCCACGATCACAGATGAGGATTTTCTGTGGACTATACTGAAGGGCGAGATGGATCCTCACATAGGTGGTGCGACCACTTGACTAGCCATAAGAAGAATAATCTTAGCACTCCAGGTAGCTGAAAGGGAGTGCGGGACTATAAATTATTCTACCTGGGAGCTCCGTGCTCTGACCGGTGTGCGCAGGAACAACTTGTCACAAGCCTCGCACCCACACATGGAGGGATGCGTTGCCACGTAGGTGGGATGGGAAGTGACTGTTGGTGTCATTGTTCATGACGGGATGTTCGATTTGAGGCCAAATGGAATAGGCAATGGGAATTTAAGACAAGAGTTATGGGAAATATTTCAGAAAATCTGCTACCAAGCAAGCATTGATAGCCCAGAATTGGGGGGAATGTTCGAATTCAAATCCAAAAGGTTCTATAAAACTCCAAGGGCTAGCCAGCAGACAACACTTGTTCAATTGAGATTTGAGCGGTTGAATAGAGTGCAGATTGTTGAGAGCTGAGCGATAATAGAGCCCTTAAGTTTTCAAAAGACCGCATACAGTGCAGAAATGATGACAGCCACTAAGGGTGGGTTGGAAATTGAAGAAGGAACTGCCGTCGAGGCCGCGAAAAACCCCCATTGTCCACGATGTTCTCGAAGGCACTAGGGTTGCGATAGAAATCCCTAAATCACCTCAGATGCCGAGACCGAAGAAAGATAAGCAGGCAATGGGACTAGTATGCATGTCCCCGAGGAATCCACGGCATAGTAAGTTATCAATAGAAGAAAAAGGCAAGGTAGTCACCATTGAAATAGATGAAGAGGAAGAATACTTGCAGACTTTGATTTCTGCCATAGAGGAAGAAGAAGACATGGAGGAAGACATCCAACTGTTGCGCTCTGCAGCAAAATTGCCCGAGTATGTCCCTTCGCAAAAAGGGAAAACTAACATTCCAAAGGATCTGGATGCAACAAAGAGCGCACTCGGGAGCCTACTCCTCCCTGATGGAATTACCTTTGAGGGCTTGATCCTAGGATGCGTGCCCACCCTGAAATTTGAAGATTGGGACCTTGCAAACAGTGAGAAGTTCCCACACTTAGAAACAACAAACCTGATGAAACAGAATAATGCTAGAGCCATGAAAATGGCTGCTCGGTGTGGAAAAGGCCAAGTTGCTTCATCTGCTATGAATACTACATTTCCACTGCATGCCCATCACCATTTTCATCATCCGGTAACTGCTTTGCCTGGTGCATGATCAATACTTATGGCTAGAGGAGCCTATTCCCATCATGACAGATCTCATCCACCAAATTTCTTGGCTTCCCTATAAGGGAAAGGACCGTGCGATGATAGCAGGGAAAAACAACAATTTGGCTCTCACAGAGGCCATGAAGACAAAATATAAGCTCGAGAAGAAAAAGAGGGGTGACATTATCACGAGTATCAAGGATAAAGGGGTGCGCATAGCCACCCAACTCCTGGCTAGTAAAGTAATGAGAAAATTCCACGCCGATGAAGTACTAGCGTCGGTGGTTGCGCTAGCCAAATAATGTGTGGAGGGGGTCCAATTCACCTGGGCCAAGTTCCTCTATGAAGAATTTTTGCTCAATTGTCAGGAGGTCCAAGAACAAGGTAAGACCTTCCACTATGCGTGGTTGCTCTTATCCATCTTGCTGGTAGTAGAGGAACTGCTGGAGGATAGCCAGTTCTTGAGCATCGACCAAGACTTACCAGAGGCTGCGAAGTACACTTTGCTTTGGGCCACCAAGGATGCGGAACAGATTCACTATACCAAGATTTTCTAGGTGCTCATGGAGGTGAGCATCCGAATGTGGATTAATAGGAGGCTGCGCTTGTCTTCCACGGTGCACAACAACCTGTAGAGTTTTGTAGACTTCAAGGCAGACATTCACAATATCTACATTAGGGTGCGAAAGGATTTGGCATAGCAGTGGAAAAATCTCCCATTCATAGCCACTGTCGACATGATCTTTACAGTGTTAGAGACATGGCCTCCCGAGTGGCGCGCCCTGGATTTTCTGGAGTTGGAGAAGATGGAAGCACAAAAAAGGAAGGATGATGCCAAGCTGTGTGTCACCAAACTGGCTGAGAGAAGGCAGAACAAAAAAGTGGCAGCCGAGGTAAGGGTAGTCTGCAAAGTGACATAGGTAGCTGCGGAGAAGAAGGGTACTGAAGCAGTAGTAGCACAGATAGAAAAGGCCGCAATAGTGCAGGCAGAGGAGGGCCAAGCAGTGTCTGCAGGACAGGAGGCAAAGGACATGGAACTTGTAGAAGAGAGCATGGACCTAGGGACTGCCTCTACACAATTCAAAAGACCACGCATCACGGAAAGAATGGGTCCAAGAAAGAAGGTCAAGGCCTCAAAGGTAGCCATTGACCTGTCACCTTGACTGAAGGTGATATCCATGACATCGGTGAGAGGGTTCGCAATGTCACTAGTGAAGCACTCCAAGACTTTATGATAGAGCAGTAAACTGTGTTGGGGGCCTTACGGGTGCAAATGCAGGAGTTACAGGTGCAACCCCTGCCAGAGGGTACCTTGTCTACCTACGTCAATAGCAGAATAGATGCTACGTGTGAAGATGGCCAATATGTAAACTTTCCAGAGGGAGCAATCATCTCGGAGAGCACAATGGATCAGATGACACTTAATAAAATGAAAGGCATTGGCCTTAACTTAGTTTCCCTTCCCCATGACACACTTTACTAGCTGCAGGATGGGATAACAGCATAACTTTGCGCCAGAGAGAGCCACACGATCCATGTTTTGAGTGAACAGAAGATTAATATAGAATATCTTAGCTTACAACGCGAAAAGTTAGTGTCGTAGAACCAACATTTGGTACAGACAGTTGATGATGCTTGCCGGCATGTACCAGATTTGTCCATTGTAGCAGACCTACCAATAGAAGTGCAGATCCAATGTTTGGCAAGTAGAGTCTGTAATGGGTGCGAGGAAACAACAAGATGCAGCTGGAGCTAAATCTCCAGATTGCTGAGCTGTAGCTGAAGGCACAACCTTCCACTCCCCCAAAGGTCAGAGAACATCATGCCAATGCTATTGCAGCAGGGATGGAAGAGATTAGAGGTGTAGTCCGTGACTGCACCAACATGTTGGAGTAGGCGTTGGAGGTCCTCACTATGTTGTAGGAGGACCCCAACATCCAGTGGCTGGAGATCGAGGCATGCAAACTCCAGCAACAATATGACAACATTAGAGAGACTATGCAAATAATAGTCCTTACTCAACGGCTTGCAAGGATGCAGCAAGCGAAGGCTTTAAAAGAGCAAGTGGATGCGGTACGCACAAGGAAGCATTTATAATAGCGCGCATCTGGCCATGGATTGATGAAGCCTTCACAATCATGGCAGATATTGAAGGAAAGTTTGTGCAAATTCAAGGAATGCATGCATAGATGCAGCGCAACACACTGGAAACAGAGGGTTCAAAAGCAAGAATGTAGTAGGTTCAACAGGCAGCAGCTCAGTGCGCTGACGACATTCAGACTGTTTGGGACCAGCTGGAGGGACTCCATGCCAAGGTCTCCGTGCCGACAGAGTGACTCGAGGACGAGTCATGATGTTTGTGTTGGGGGCCTGTTGGACATGGAATCCCCCGCAACATGTTCTGGGGCTCAGAGCCCAAGTCTTGAGTACTATTGTTGTAAAGACTCCATGAATTGTGGGCGCGGAGCACAAATTCTATGATAGAGTCATAGGGTTGTCCACCCTAAGTTTTGAATGTAGTGTCGGCCTACCCATGGACCACCGACCATGGGATTGTATAAATAGAGTGAGGCTCTAAGTTGTAAAGTATTTAGGAAGAAGTAAGTTGAAAAACAGATGGAGTCAAGAAGATAGAGAGCATAGATAAGAGTCTAGTATCTTGGGTCGTAGTAGTAGGAAGAGGCTCTATAGCTGAGTGCGCAGAGGCCTAGTAGAGTCCATAACTGAGTGCGCGGACCTCTACAACTGAGTGTGCAGGGTAGAGTTGGGTCTGTAACCAGGGAAGGAGATAATAAAGAGAAGTTTGATTCCCAATCTTGTGTATCTGTTTTGAGTTATTATATGGTTGATATCTTTTGCAATTATACTGTTTTATTTTTCATGCGCACTTGTATGAATGATGAACACCGTTAAGCATAACTAAACAAATACATATAAGCTAAGTGATCAACAAATATCAGGTTAATAGTAAGGGATTGGGTAATAACGCGGATCAAGCCCTGAGTAGGGCTGTGTGAAGGCAGCATGCAGGCTGCGAGGTACTGATAGGTACGCGTAGCGACGTGCGCACAAGGTCAAACTGCGAACCACCGAAAATCATCAGACATCTCTAGGGTGTGGAAACTTGGTTCTAGCACCCTCCCATACTACTTCAGGTGAGACCTCAGTCCGCGCTCCATGGACTATTGCCGAAAGGGCCAGCAATATCGGGATTTGTTTGGCTAAATCCCCTTTGAACCTAGGTCAGGCCCCTACAAGCCAACAACCCTCATGACTGTTTGAATTCCTATGAATTTTCAACTTACATGACTCTTTACATTCCATGCATGTCCTTTGGACTTCCACTTTACAATATATTTTGAATACAATATACATGATCCAAAAGAATTGTAGAAAACCCTATAGATTCACAAGCTAATCAATTTGCTAAAATAAGAGACAAGAATCTACTTCTACTCTTTACAACGGAAGCCCATAAACATTGAGCAAACAATAATCAATAGAGGAAGAGAATCAAAGGCACATAACACGATAAATATCTGGGGAAAGCCATAGCTCGAAACCCCACTATCTGTTTTGTATTAATTCAGAAAATCAAGATGAAATTACAATGCTTCTTCTCTCTAGAACAATCCCAACAGTTAGAAAATTCAATCTCCAAATCATAACCAAGATCAAGGCCAAAGCTTAGCCTCTTCACAATCTCTCCAATGTGTAATTCCTATGGAGGATATCTTGTATTTAAAGGGAAATAAAGCCTCTAAAAATAACGCAATCCCTCAAGGATCAGTTCTTGATTGCATGCAATATCAGTGCAACTCAAAAAAATATAAAACACATAGTACACTATCCTTGCACTCTAGTCTCAAGTGGGTCTTTCTTAGAATTGACATGCATGAGTTTCTAATGAGTAAATATTTAGTTAACTAGATTAGAACTGGTGGAGTTCATTAGTGCCACATGTTATCACTCAGGTTGTCTCCTGCTTCCTAAAGGGAATACGGCCGAGGTAACCACTAACCAATCTTTTAGTTACAGGTCCTAGCCTACCTGCAACCAGAGAGGGCTCTCTCTTTATGATTTAGCTTTATTTGGTGGATGATTTTAGGCTAGTTATGGTGTGCTATTTTGTTTGAGTTTGGTTGGTTGGTGAATTCAAACCAGAGCTGAGGTATAATTTACTGAACAGTTTGGGCCATTGGGCAATGGAGTCTAGGTAGTGTGCTGCTGAAGTAGGTTTTTGAAGGCAGAGTGTTGATGCAAAGCCAGATAGGCATCTGTGGAACAATTTCTTAGATTATAAAATGAAGTTATGGAATTAGTGAGTGAAAGGCAATTGAGAATCTTTCACTATGCTAACAAAGGAGAAATGAGAATGTTGCTTAAGAGCAGTTAAGAATTCTTAAACAATATTCACAGTGATAGAATCAGTTTAGACATGAGCAATTAAGAATTCATATCCATGGCTAATCCAGAAGAAAACATATTAAGAAATAGAGATTGAGCATAAGGTGTATTCAGACAAATCCTAAGCTATTCTTTTTCTCTATTTTCTATGATCATGAACATATATGAATTTTAGCATACACAGAAAAACAAGAACACAGTTCAGAATTACTTATTGTTCCAGCAAATGACACAGGAATTCTGCAACACAACAGGGCCATTCATTTCCACTTTCAGACAACATAGGAACCAGGAACTCTGCCAACAATTTGTATTAGCAAAATGTCTCAAGTATACAATAGAGTTCTTCTGAAAGAATTTCACTACAACCGACCCTCAATACGTTCTTTGAGGGGATATATATACAAAAATAGGATACAAAATATCTTAATAGTGAGTTATTGTGCAATAAATTGCACCACCAACTCTCTTACAAAAAGTAAATGAAAGAAAAATAACTACAACATTTAATGTTGAGATGGCAGCTATCTTTCTGTCAGACAACTTTTGACTTTTTGGCTCAGGAAAGTTGGCTGTAGCTGTGCCTTTAATCCTGCGTTAGTTGAGCCTGCTGTCTGAGTGCTTTGGTGAGTCACTGTACGGATGCTTCCTGTGATACCTGCGTGCTGATTTGTCTGCTGACCTATACTGTGACTGAGATCTGAATTTTCACAAAAAGGAATAATATGATGGGATCACCTGGGCAGAATCTCCAGCATTGCCTGCCACCAATCAGCTGGAGGTAGCTGATGTCTCCTTATTTTTACGAGTGTTTCATCTGCTTCTGTATATATGTAGAAGTTTGGAGGCACTTCAAATAGATGTTTTATCTCATGCTCAATAAAAAATAGATTTTCCAATTTGTCATACAGAGACTGCCCAGAGGGAGGCCCTGCTTCTTCTATGGAGCTGCTGGATGCTGTTATTTGATTCTCGACATAATTGTTTATCCTTGTGATATACTAATTATATGACATCAATTGTCCTGTGCCAGTCACTAGGCTTGGCAGTCCTTTATCCTGTAACACTGTCATGTTTGCCTTGAATTCATCAATTCTGCCTTCATCTCCTGACATTTTCTCTCTAGAGTTTGAGTGAAGTTCCTCAAAGTCAGCACTTTCTTAGCTGTTAGGATGGTGTCTGTTCTGCTGTTTATTTCTAGTGCTGCCAATTCCTCCCTAGTGTGATTATTGAGGAAATGTATCATCTTATTGGCC